>PVHP010008708.1:0-52483 GCA_004024765.1 Zapus hudsonius | reverse complement strand
TGCCAGTGTTTGGCACACCTTCCTGCCGCTGTTTGCAGTGCTGTGGCAGAGGTGATGTCCAGCCCTCTGCTCATGCCATCGTTTTCCCTGCCAGAATGGAGTCTCCCCTCGAGTCCGTAAGCCAAATAAACCCATTCCTCTACAAGCCACTTTTGTTTGGGTTCTTTCTGCGCAGCAACAAGAAAGCTGACTGCAACAAGTGGCTACTGTAGAGTTTCTGAATCTTGGGCCAGGGAACAGGATTATAGAAGGAAAAGCAAAAGAGGCTGTTGGGAAGATGGTATTGCTGAAGATACCACATGCTTCAGTTGCAGGACACTGAGAAATTAGGCTGGAACTGAGTTGAAAGCCTTCTTCCTATAAGCTAGGTATCATACTGCTGGAAGGTGCTATGTAGGCTTTTGAGGAAGAAAAGTCAAAAATGTTAACTAGGAGCGAACACTATGAACTACAAAACTGGCCAGACAGTCAAGCAATGCCCACCAGTGCAATAGTGACAAGACTGCTATGGGTGTGACCAAATGCTCTCTAACTGGATTTGAGGCCTGTCTCATAGGAGGGATATCATGCTTGGCCCTGAAAACCTTGTCAAAACCTTATGGCTGTAAGGGGGAATCTACTGCTATTGTTAGTGTAAATGGGTATGTTGTATCCATCAAACTGCCCTCTAAATATTTAGATTTATGCCCCTAGATTAGCACTGCTCTCACATTTGGTCAGAGAATCTTCCTTTTACTAATGGCTATGATTACTGGAAAGGCCCAAAATTCATCACAGTGTTAAGAGGTGACAAGTAAGCACTCAGCATTAAATGAGTCATTTCTATCCCACCCGTCAAGACTGAGAAGATTCAGAAGAGGTGGCAGAAAGAGTGTAAGAGGCAAGAGATGGGGGTAGTGCTTTGGAACACTATCTTCTGGGTACAAAGTGGCCACAGCATTCTGTACTAAAAAGTGTCTGTTGTTACCTGAACAGTATTGGATCCATCCACATATCATCATGGACGATGGAAAAAACCATCAAAATAGTAAAGGGACTAGTTGGAAAGAGGGATATAGTGTAAGGTGTTGGGGAGGGGAACAAAAGAAAGTGAAGGTGCCTGGAAATATGGTTCAGCAGTTAATGGCACTTCATTGCAAAGCCTGACAGCCCAGGGTTTGATTCCCCACGTAGAGTCAGATACACAAAGTGGGACATGTGTCTGGAGTTTATTTACAGTCTCAGGAGGCCCTGGTGTGCCCATTTTCTTTCTCATAAGTAAGTAAATAAATATTTTTAAAAGCAAAGGTTCCAACAATGTGTGTTGGTATAAAGATAGCATCCTCAACAAATGGTGCTGGACAAATTGGATAAATACATGCAAAAAATGAAAATAGACCTACTTCTGTCACCATGAACAAAAATCAACTCCAAATGGTTCAGAGACCTCAATATAAGACCTGAAGAAACCCTAAAAACCCTGGAAGAAAAAACAGAAGACACTATCCATGAGATAGGGGTAGGGAAAAACTACCTGAGCAAACCTCCAGTAGGCCAGGAAGTACAACAATCACTTAACCAATGGAATCTCATCAAGCTTAAAAACTTTTCTACAGACAAATATACCATACTCAGAGCCAATAGACCTCCATCAAACTGGGAGATAATTTTGCCAGCTATAACAGACAGAGGTCTAATATATAGAACTTGGAAAGAACTCAAAAATAATAAATAATAAAAAATCAAACAGCCCCCTCACAAAATGGGCCATTGATCTCAACAGAGAATTCACAGAGGAGGAAACACAAATGGCTAATTCTCCTTTAAGAAAGTGCTCACCATCATTAATCATCAGGGAAATGCAAATCAAAACTACAATGAGATTCCACCTTACTCCACTCAGAATGGCAGTCATTAAAAAATCCAAAAAAAAAAAAAAAGATGCTGGCAAGGATGAAGGGAATAAAGAAACCTCTTTCACTGTTGATGGGACTGCAAACTTGTTCAACCACTATGGAAAGTAGTGTGGAGACTCCTGAATAGCATGGATATAGAGCTACTTCTGGACCCAGCTATCCCTCTACTAGGCATCTATTCTCAAGATTTCATGCCTCAGCACAGGAACATTTGCTCAACCATGTTTATTGCAGCTCAGTTCATAATAGCTAAGAATTAGAATCAACCCAAATGCCCATCTCTGGACAAATGGATATCAAATGGTACATTTACACAATGCAATTCTACTCAGCAGAAAGGAAAAACAACATAATGAAATTTAAAGAAAAGTGAATGGACTTGGAACAGATCATACTTAGCCAACTCACAAAAGAACAGAAAGTCAAACATTGCATATTCTCCCTCATATGCGGTTCCTAGCCAGGTAAAGCCTAAACTCTAAGCAAAGCTAACAGATGAAATGAGAGACTGTAAAAAGGCATGGAAGGAATGGGGGGAGGAAAGGGAGGGTGGGGTCACCTATACAATAAGCTAAACCAATAATGAATTGAATCCATAAAATCTTTACTTCGATATAGTAAACTTTCAAGGAAGATGTGGGCATCACCTGGTAAGACGGGCCATGAACAGAATGGGAGGAAGCCTTATCCCATGAAACATAGATCAGACATGCAACTCCCTGTCCTACTAGGAAGGCAGAGGTAGGAGGATTGCTGTGAGTTCGAGACCAACCTGGTACTACAGAGTGAGTGCCAGGTCAGCCTGGACTAAAGTCAGATCCTACTTAGAAAAAAAAGTAAAAAAAAGAAAAAGTGGCAGTTCATTCATTGATATTAATCACCCTCTGCAGTTCAAATAAAAGAGGGAGGAAGAAGGACCAGGACACAGCTTCCTAATTACATAGTGGAGATTCATGCTCATAATATGTCTGTCTTATCAGACTAGAAACGTGAGATTAAAAGATGACATTGGAAAAAATCAAGAGTCCAATGGTACCAATTTCTTTCCATTTTTTTTCATGAGTATAAAGAGTTGGCTTAACCAGTGGAAAGCTGAGTACATAAGCCTCACACATTCATCATAAAACTTGTTAATGCCACAGGACTTTAATGGACACTGCTCCATGTCACATGATCAGGTAAAGAATAACTGAAATAAGTACATTTGACCTCTCACTCTCTCTGTCCTTCCCTACTTAATGAGTGGACATAAAGGTCAGCTGAAATTTTGAAAATCCTAGTCTTTTGAAGGGGCTTATATCCCTGGAAGTACATGTTTTTGTAGTTCCCAAAAAGCCAAAACTCCTCATTAAATATAATCTGGAAAAAAACCTAAAAAATAATAATCAAACTCTTATAACTTTTGCTTCTAAATTGTAGTTTGATGCTATAAAGGGTCACATAGAATAACCATTTCTCTTTATGGTAACAGGACCTCAGATTTCAGATGACATCTGATTATAATCTGTGCATGGCTACCTGAGTCCTGGATTGTTTTTCCAATCAATTTGAAATACACACATCTACAGTTTTTTCATCAGCTGCCTACCCACATATTCTGTGGAGATATACACCACTTGATGACTGCCTGGGATCCATGGGCCCTGGAAGATTTAAACACACACTGTAACAGCTTCCAGGAGATGACACATTCCTTTTAGTCCTTGTTCAAATCTCTCCTTTTCAAGGAAGTGGCCCAACTGCCTTTTGTGATACTGCAGACCCTGCCTAAAAGCCAGAAGCTTTGGTGAGCTTCTGTAATTCTAGTGTGCCTACTGGGAGAAGGGAGGCAGAAGTAGGAAAATTTTCAGAAAGCTCATGAATGGAGCAGTGAACAATGAGAGACTCTCTCAAAAAATAACTTGCTTTTTCAATCCTTTAATGCATATATACCCCAAAGTGGGATTGCTGGATTATACAATTCCTTTAAAATTTTCTTTATATATTTATTTATGTGAGAGAGAGAGAGAGAGAAAGAAAGAAAGAAAGAAAGAAAGAAAGAAAGAAAGAAAGAAAGAAAGAAAGAAAGAAAAGAAAAGAAAAGAAAGAAAGAGAGAGAGAGAATGGGTTGGCCAGAGCCTCCATCCACTGCAAGCAAACTCCAGATGCAAGCACCACCTTGTGCATCTGGCTTACATGGGTACTGGAGAATCAAACCCAGATCTTTGGGATATGCAGGCCTTAACTGCTGAGCCATCTCTCCAGCCCTCCTTTTTTTAAAAAAATTTTTTGAGGAGCCACCATATTGTTTTCTGAAGCAGCTGCAACTTTTCTTATTCAACCAAGAGTGCACATGCCCAGCATCCTCACTACTTGTTTTCTGGTTTTTCTTACAAGTTGTCATCTTAATGGTTTATATATCATTATATATCCTTTTTATTTATTATGTTTAGTGTCTGTTCTTCCTCAACTCACTGATGGCCCAGAATAAATATTCCCATTAGCAAGGGAATTCTTTTCTGTTTTGTTCACTGCTGCATCTCTGCATTTAACACAGTACTTGGGATAAACTAAGTGCTCAGTAAATACACATTGTAAGAAGGAATAAGTGGAAGCCAGGGCTGGTGGCACATGCTTGTTGTACTTTGAATGAGATGTCCCCCATAGACTCATATGTTTTGAATGTTCGGTTCCCAGCTGTTGCAATTTGGGAGGTGGAGCATTGTTGGAGGAAATGTTTTGCTAGGGGTGGGCTTATAGCTATTAGAGCAAGCTCCTCCTTGCTAGAGATCAGCTCACTCTTTTGCTGCTGTTGGCAAGAGATGTGGTCGAGTCCAGCCTCTGCTCTACCATTCTTTTCCTGTCATCATGAAGTTTCCCCTCAGGGTTGGAGAGATGGCTCAGTAGTTAAAGACATTTGTTTGTAAAGCCTGACATCCTAGTTTCAAATCCCCACTACTCATGTTATGCCAGATGCATAAAGTGGCACATGCATCTGAAGTTTGTTTGCAGTGGCAGGAGGCCCTGGCATTGCCCATATTCACTCCTCTATCTCTCTGTCTTTTTTTCCTCTCTCTCTCTCTCTCTCAAATAAATAAATAAATAATATTTTTATAAAGACTGCAAACCTATCCTCCCATCAGCTGCTTTTGGTCAGGTGTTCTGTCCCAGTAATATGAAGGTAATTACAACACCTGTGATCCTAGCTTGAGGAGGTTGAGGCAGGTAGACTGCAAGTCAAGGACTGTCTGAGTTATAGATCAAGCCTGGGCACCTTTATCAAGACCCTGTCTCAAAATAAAACACAAAGTAAGAAAAAGGCTATGGGTATAGCTCTGTGGTAGAGCACTTGCCTAACATGTGCAAGGCTCTGGGTTCCATTCCAAGCACTGAAGGAAAAGAATGAAGTAAGCTTCAAAGATATTTCAAAATAGGACTGGGGTGATAGCTCAGCCATTAAAGGTGTTTACATGCAATGTCTGGTGGACTGCATTCTATTACCCAGTACCCACATGAAGCCAGGTGCACAAAGTGGCACATGAACCTAGAGTTCATTTGTAGTGGCAAGAGGTCCTGTGGTGCCCATTCTTTTTCATTCTCTCACTCCACTTTCAAATAATCAGATTTAAATAATTTTTAAAGGACATTTCAAAACAAACACCCCAAAAGATAAGTCAACCTTGGGCTGGAGAGATTGCTCAGTGGTTAAAATGCTTGCCTACAAAGTCTAAATGACCTGCATTCAATTCCCCAGTACCCACATAAAACCAGATGCATAAAGAGGTGCATATATCTGGAGTTTGTTTTCAACATCTAAAAGCCCTAGTGTGACCATTCTCTCTCTCGCTCTCCCTCCCTCTCTCTCTCTCTCTTCTCTGATTGCAAATAAATAAAAAAAATATTTTTAAAAAGATAGTCAAACTTCTTCCACTAATCCTACTTCTGTCCTATGCTCCTCACTTAGCTCCTTATTATTTTTTTCTGAGATAGGATCTTGTGTAGCCCAGGCTTGCCTCAAACTCACTCTGTAACCAAGACGAGGATGGCCTTGCAGTTTGGATCCCCCTGGCTCTACCTTTCAAGTGTCAGAATTACAGATGTGTGCCACAATATCCAGCTGTCATATGTTCTAAAGATGCATTTTCCCCTTTTTTCCCCTGGCACTCCTCTCTGTCCATCTTCTAGTAATAGTTTGCCTCATGATTGACATATATTGAGTGCTCAATCCATGCTAAGTCCATTACTTGTATTACCTCATTATTCCTCCTAGCCAGATAAAACCATCTGCTATTTTTAGCTAGAGTACAGGTGAGGGAAGAATTAAGTCCTTCACCTAAAATCACTCAGACAGGTGGAGGTAGAACCATAAATCTGTACCAGGTAGGGTGGCTCCAGATCCTTTCCCCTGTTTCAGTCTCATTTACTGGAAATCATTACAACATGTTCCTGAGTTGATAAGCGAACACTCCTCTAATACATCAGCTCTGCCCATGTCCTTGCCTTCCATTATGCAGCTTAGCTAATGGAGTAAAAACAGTCAAGGATGTACTATGTCTATGGTAAGTCTAGGGTCTTAGTAGCAAGCGGCTCTAAACAAAATTTCTCACAGATCCTGATTTTCCTGCATTCTGATGTATTTTTTTTTTTGTTCTCCAAAGTGGAATATGACAAGAAAAGGTAAGTAGAAAACTGTGCCTATTCATAGCTATATTTTAGTCGATGCACTCATTAATATCAACAGGACACATATATTATAAACACCATTAGAAAATGGGCAAGATGGGTAATATTTTCTTCTTTGAGGCAAAGTGAGCTGGAATGGCCGGGGGCTCAGGTTTTGTTCCCATCACATTAAATGAAGAATGGATTTAAAAATAAACTACAACCCTACTGGCCCCAGCAGTGCCATCTGCAAGCTGAGAAGGACAATAAAGGCTCCTAAGATTTCTAAATTAAAATGGAAAAAAAAAGGTTGTAATTACACATGTAAAGATGCTTACAGGTCCAGCAAAAAAACTTTGGAGTTTGAAATTATTCAGTGTCTAATAGCCCACGTTGCCCAAGTTTACTATGAACTTAACATTCTAATAAGATACATGGTGGCTGTATCATGCCTATAACCTCAGCACACAGGTGGTGTAGTCAGGAGGATGGTAAGATCAAGGCTAGCCTGGAATTCCATCTCAAACAAAATAAAGCAAAGCACAACAAAATGAAAATCAAAGATACATTTTTAAGCCAGGTGTGGTGGCGCATACCTTTAATCCCAACACTCAGAGGCAAAGAGGTAGGAGGATCACCATGAGTTCCAGGCTCGTCTGAGACTTCATAGCGAATTCCAGGTCAGCCTGGGCTAGAGCAACATCCTACCCTTGAGAAAAAAAAAAAAAAGAAAAAGAAAATATACATTTTTAAAGCCAAAAGGGTACATGATAAAGTCCCTAAATTCCCTTTAGTGAACTAAGAATACAGCACCAACAGAAGTTATCTGGCACCCATAAATCTGCGGACTAGGAACAGACAAGTACTCAATGTTACCAGAAAGCTCAAAGTCAGCACTTACAATTTCATTTCCATCCCCCCAGTTCTCCCTTTGACAAAGGGATGTCCTATTTACTGAAAAGCTGTATTCATTCTCTGGCTCATTCTTCGGCCTTACCCACCATTCATTTCTCCAGAGTTCAGTTACTTCAACATTCCCAAATAACAATCAAGTGATTGTAGTCATGTTTTTTCAGATGACATACAAAAAGATGCAGAAAGTGAAGAGTAAGTGAACCAGAAGGGATTTTGCTAAAGTACAACTTTTTTATATTAAGCATTTCTAGATAAATGTATATACTTAACAGGGTGGTCCTTTGAATCTTATCTGATTTTAAAAAAATTCATTTTAAAAAATATTTATTTATTTATTTATTTGCAAGCAGAGAGAAATAGAAAAGTGACAGAATGAGTGCACCAGGGCCTCCAGCTGCTGTAAATGAACTCCAAATGCATGGGCCATTTTGTGCAGCTGGCTGTATATAGGTACTGAGGAATAAAACCTGGGTTGTTAGGCTTTTCAGGTAAGTGTCTTAACCACAGAGCCATTCTCTCCAGTCATAAAAAAAATATTGTTTCTTTTTGAGGTAGAGTCTTGCTCCAGCCTGGGCTGACCTTGGAATCCACTATGTAGTCTCAAGGTGGTCTTGAGCTCACAGTGATCCTCCTATCTCTGTCTCCCTTGTGCTGGGATTAGAGGTGTTCACCATCATGCTCAGCCTCTAAAATATATTCAAGAAGATGAACCACTTCCTAAAAGTTGGCTATTCATTAACATAACCATAGACAAAAGGGCTCAGATAGGAAGGGCATAGAGATTTCTCTATACATGCTATCTGCAATTGCTCTGGCAGGGCTTCCTGGAGTATGTATTGAGGATCTCTAGGCCTAGATCCAGATGGTAAAGTATTGTGATGGATTAATAGTGTCTGCATAGGCTCTTGAAGGAAGCCAATTTCAAGAGGGGAGCTGTGGCAAACAGCTATAATTTTCCATCTCTGATTTTCCTAGGAGGCTTTTTTTTAAAAATCAGAAATCATATCAAATATAATATTTGTATTAACAATGTTTAAAGAAAATGCATATTTTCTTTTTTGTTATTGCTTGGTTTTATTGAGGTAAGGTCTCACTCTAGCCCAGGCTAAACTGGATTTCACTCTGGAGTCCCAGGTTGGTCTTGAACTCACAACAATCCCCATACCTCTCCTTCCCCAGTGCTGGGATTAAAGGCATGCACCACCACACCAAGTGAAAATACATGTTTTCTGAAAAGGTCATGGACTGAATTTAGTTAGCATATCCCATGGATGGTGAAAGGTGGAATTTCTGGTTCCTTCCTCAACAGCACTATGAGCAGTCCCACCATTTAGTGCTTGGCAGGTGAGAGGATTAAGAAGCAGCTCAGTGGGACTGGAGATATGGTGCTGGCTTGCAAAGTCTGATGGGCTAGGTTCAATTCCTAAGTACCCATATAAAGCCAGATGCACAAAGTGGTGCATGAGTCTGGAATTTGTTTGCAGTGCCCTGGTGTAACCATTTTTTTTCTATGTGCCTCCATATATATATATATATATATACATATATATATATATATATATATATATATATATATATGGAGGTGGGTGTGTTTTTATGATAGAAAAAAAACTCTTTAGAAATTTCAACAAAGACAGGAACATTTTGCTGGGAGAACAAGGTACTAGAATACATATTTACAAGTGTTTTAACTCCAGGCCTGTCCTGAAAGAACACAGTTGAAACAAACAGGCAATTCTATAAAACTAATGATTTGACTACTACTTTACAAATAAATAAAAAATTCTGGGGGGGGGGGAGGATGGAGACATAGCTTGGTGATTAAGGCACTTGCCTACAAAACCTAATATGTACAGAGGCACATGCATTTGAAGTTCATTTGCAATGCCTAGACTCTGTGGCATGCCCATTCTCTCTATCTTCCTTCTCTTTATCTCTCTGCTTGTAAAATTTTTTAAAGAGGAAGCTGGATAACTCCAACAGCGTTGCTAAGGAGGAAGGTAAAAAAATTAAGAATCAAGAAAATATCAGTAATCTTGGTATAAAGGAAACCATTAGGCAAAAAAGTCAATGTGGTCCTTGTCTAGCAGGAAAAACAAAGAATCCATTTCTTGGATTTGAACTAGCAGAACTTGATCAACTAATAAATAGCACTTACTTGCTTTCTACTCTTAACCCTGATAGGCCACTATCACAGTTTATCTGCCCTCCCCTCTTTTTTCTCCTCTGAATTGAACTTCAACATTAAGGAGGAGTGTGCTGGGTTAGATCTCTGAGGGGCAGACCTGGTCTCCCAAGTTCTTTGTTTAGTCAGCCAGCTGGCTCCCAGGTGAGGAGAGCATTCCTGGCAGTGAAAGCTATATCACAGCAGGCAAGAGACCTGGAGAAAAGGCTAGGGAGAAAAGGCAGCCATGTGATTCTGAAGACAAACACAATTAGCTGTGCTAGAAACAAACTGAAAAGACTCACTGGGAAGAAAGAAAACCAAAAGCAAACTGATTTGAAAAGAAACCTTTTAGTTCCCTTGCCAGCAACAGCTCAATGGCAGTCACACTTTCTGCTATGTCTGCTTCATTGTGAATTTCCCCAACATTTCAAACTATCACAATAATGATTTGACTACTTTATCAGTTTTTCTGTCTAAATATGATTAGTTAATATTTCAAACTGGTTCTTTCATCCTTGGAGATAAATTAGGGCCTTTCATAGCCATCATAGACTCAACCTGTACCAATGGTTGTATGAATACACTTCTGGAATCCAGTCACATCCCTGGACATTTGATCCATGCAAGATCCAGTTCTTTAGCATGACAATTAGCTAACACAATGCGGCCAGAAACAGGACAGGCTTTGGAGTTAGGCAGTGTGAATATGAATGCTGATTCTGGCCCAAGCCAGTTATTTATCCCCATGGAAACCATCTGTAAAAATCTTGATGGTGGGCCTGGAGCTGGGAGATAGCTCAGCAATTTGAGACATCTGTTCTTGTAATCTGATAGTACCTCACTAATAGGGTTGTTGTGAAGCGAATTATAATAAAAGGGTTCTTATCTTTTAGAGTTACATTCTGGAATATTCCCAAATAATGATATCTAAGAAGTGCTTCAAAGAAACCTGGAGGTTAGGGCATATATGAAGGAAATAACTTATGAGATAATTATTAAATTTGAATACATACCTGGGGGAATCCTTATACATTCTGTCTTAAAATTTCTTTTAAGTTTGGCTATATGTGTGGCTCAAAAGATTCCATTAGCTGCACATGGTGGTGCATGCCTTTAATCCCAGCACTAGGGAGACAGAGGTAGGAGGATCACAGGAGTTCAAGGCTGCCCTGAGACTACATAGTGAATTCCAGGTCAGCCTAGGCTAGAGCAACACCTTACCTCAAAAAAACAAAATAAAAAATAAATGAATGAATACTGAATGAAAAATAAATTTCAGAAAGAGAAGGTAATACAAACATTTAGCACACAGTATGTGCTCTATAAATATATTACTGATCAGACAGGGTCTCAAAGGCATTGCACATAGGTTACAAAATCACCACAGAGACTAATCTGCTTCTAAAGGGGCATGGGGGTAGGGTGTTCAGAGAATTTCATGTCACAGGAAGCCATCCATGAATGCTCAACCTTTTTATCACAACATCACTAATAAGCTATTAGTTTTTTGTTTCCAAAGGTTACTAGATCAACCAGATTTATTAAGTATTTATTATTCTGTACCTTCTATAGATACAAGTCACAAATCAGCTTTCAATTCACTGTGAGTGCCTTCAAACTGATCTACCACCCCAGCCTAAAGCAAGACATTTCTAAGTTTTAGTGGCCTGTGTAGCTGTCTGACATACATATATGTGGGTTTGTGGGCATCTAAAGTGGAACAAATACTCAATGAACCCCTTCATCTCTCTTCTATGCCTCCAATGGATCCAGGAAACCACTTAAATCAATTCAGACAGCCATGGGAAACTCCTAGTTTTCAGAATATCATAGGATGGGGAATTGAACTGGACAGGAAACTCTACCCTGAACTAATTTCAGGCTGGATATTTAAGGAACCCTTAATTAAACCAGAATCCACAAACTCTGTTCCATGTGTCATCAAGGAATTTGCTATGCCAGCTCTGATACATACTAACAGTAATTACCTTGGGCTGGCTACTTCCTCTGTGTTCTCATTTAGAAACTAGGACAATATTTCCCCCTAAAGTTATTAAAAGGTTCAAGATAATACATATAACATTTCACAGTGCCTGGACCACAGAGGCTGCTTAGTATATACAGCTATTTTATGTTTCTGAGGACCATTATGTACGTCTGGATATATTGTTAACTCCTTTAGAATTTGTAGAAATTTTATACCGATGGCTCTCCAGGCCATTACTTAATTATAAACACTTTGATATTTTCATTCTATTCCATTGGAAAAATTATTTTTATTTACTCATTTGCAAGCAGAGATAGAGAAAGAAGCTTAGAGGTCATTTAAAATATTTAGCTTGTCACATACCTGATGATCTTGAATCCTCTTTCCAAAGAGCTACTCAGGAGGCTGAAGCAGGAGGATTACAAATTTTAGGCCAGTCAGACAACTTAGTGAGAAGTTTTTGTGAAATAAAAAGTGAAAAGAAGATGGCAATGTAGCTCATGGCCTGGTATGTATGACTCCTCAGTGTAGGTAAGAAGGAAGGGAGAGAGGGATGGAAAGAGGGGGGAAGAAACGATGGGAAGGAAAAGGAAAGAAAGAGAAGGGAAGGGAAGGGGGATGGGGCTCTGTGAATTTACAGCTGACTGTCAGAAGGTAACAATACTTCTGCAGATATGTCATAAACTTCATGATTTAAGATATTTGAAATAGGGGGAAAGGTGATGTATGATGTACAATCCAAGAAATACCTATAGCATTTCCTGAATTAACATTAATGTCTACATAAAATAGAGATTTGATGAGTCAGACCCCAATTTCTTGATATGCCACTCAGCAGCAAGAGCATTTATGAGCCTGTCTACATGAAATTTAAATAATGTGGCCATATCAGTATTAGCCCATGCATGAAACTAATTCCACTTTCTAAAGTGCTCAGTGTCCCTGGCAACCCAAGGTAATAATAGTAATGCATTCATTTAGATTAAATGTAGAAATAGGAAAACTAAGATTAGGTTGCTGGAATGACTTTATAATACAGAATATGAATCTTATAATTTTTGTGTCATTACACCCCACCATGGACTTAATGTTATCCTCTATTTACTGTCATTCTTTTTCAAGGTAAAATCTCACTCTAGTCCAAGCTGACTTGAAAGTCAGTAGCTACAGCCCCAAACTCATGACGATCCTCCTACCTCTGCCTCCCAAGGGCTGAGATTAAAGGTATATGCCACCATGCCTGACTTGCTGCCATATTTTATACATTCATTGATTCTCTTTCAAATGAGTCTAAGAAGAAATCAAGACACAGTTTTTTTTTTACCAACAAAATGTTTGATTTCTCACTATTATCTATAGGCCATAGAGTGTGTATTATTTTCTTCAGTCTTCAATAGGTTTGAGTAAGTGAACCCTTTAGTTTCCAGACTGTAAACTTACCAAGAATCTCTAGGATGTCAGGATTCAAGAGCAGATAGATGTGAAGGATGGGGTAAATACATACTTTAAGATACTGATGAATAGCTACAAATCATTGTTTGAGAATATAGAATTTAATTTTTTCCCCTTCTCTAAATTACTGATTAGAAGGGTAAATGTCTCCTCCCCTGCTGCTAGCTACATCTCAAAGACCAAAAACAAACAAACAAACAAACAGAAAACAAAAACAGAAAAACAACATCAAAGTTTTAAAATCTGTAACCCTAGTTGTGGTCTCCCTCATTTCTCATTGTTATTTTGACAAATTTCTTACTATCTCCAAGTTATAAATTCATTATCTTAAAAAATCAATATGTACCTTTCAGTGAGCTGTTGGCCAGGGATATTCCTAAAAGTCCCCCAAAACATTACAGGCCATTGCCAAGGCTCTTGGTTTCTCACCAGAATGAGACAGTAAGACCCTATTGCTAAAGACCACACATACTTAGGCTGCAGGTCACTGAGAAATCAAGCTGGAGCTGAGCTGGAAAACTCCTCCCTGTTAAGCAGCTAACAGAAAGCTAGAAGAAGCTATGGCTGCATGCAGCCCTATGGGAGAGAAAAGTCATCAATGGTGGTGAATAGTAGTGAATAGCAGTGGACCTTGCAAGCCTTAAGACTGGCCAGCTAGGCCAAATGTGCCAACTGGTACAATAGTGGCACATCTATGGTGGAGGGCACCAATTACTCTCTAATTGGACTTGAGGCCTACTCCATTGGAGGGACTATATGCCTAGTACTGAAGACCTAGTCAAAAGCCTATGGCAGGAGAGGTCATGAGTCCTAGAAGAGTAATACCTACTGTTATCTGGCTAAATACATATATTAAGCCCAACAAACTGCCTTATAAGCACTTTTCTTTTAGTGATCCTACCCATACAAAAATGCTGCTCTCATTTTTGGCTAGAGATGCTTCTCTTTTTCAGATGGTGTAACCACTCAAAGATACCATAGTGCTGAGTAGAAATGACCGTGGAGTGTTCAGCACTAGGACATCTCTATCAAACTTCCTGCGGCTCAGGGTCTATTTCATAAAGATTGTAAGAGCCAAAGGAAGGGTGGGTCTGCTTACAACACAAGCTTCCAGACACAAAATAACCTCACAGTGCCTGATAATACCTACACAAAATGGGAGAAAAAGATGATGACACTAAAACAAAATAGATACTAATTGAGAAGGGGAAGAGATATGAGGGTAGGTGGGGAGTGATCATAATGGTGTACTGTCTATAATTATGGAAGCTATCAATAAAAAGTTAAAAAAATAAGAGTATAAGCTGATAGGAATATAAAAAAATTGAGTATACCCACCAAATTGCCCTCTAAATACTGATGTTTATGCCCATATGTTAATGCTACTCTCACTTTTTGTTAAAAAACTTTTCTTATGGTGGTGATCACAGGGGAGACTCAAAACTCACCAAAGTGCTGAGAAGAAATGACAGTGGTGTGCTCAGCAGTGAGACATCTCTAACACACCTCCAAGGTTCAGGGAAGAAGTGGCAGAAAGAATGTGAGAGCCAAAAGTTAGGGAGGAGTGCTTGGCAACTCACCTTAGACACAAAGTGGCCATGATATTTATGATCCCACAGTGACTGACTCTATCTCCATAAGACCTGCATAACAGAAGGGGAAAAATGAGGACAACAAAAAAGATAAGGCTAGTTGGAAAGAAAAAGAGTGGTGCATGCCTTTAATCTCAGCACTCAGGAGTCAGATGTAGGAGGGTATCTGTGAGTTCAAGGCCAGCCTGAGACTACATAGTGAATCAAGGTCAACTTGGGCTAGAACACTTCCAAAAACCAAAAACAAAAGAAAGAGTGAAGGGGGGAGGGAGGGAGGAAGGAAGGAAGGAAAGAAGGAAGGAAGGGGGGAAAAGAAAGGAAAGGAAAGGAAAGAAAAGGAAAGGAAAGGAAAGGAAAATAACAAGGGGCTTCAGGAAGGAGAAAAGGAAGGTTAGTGGGATTATGATCATGGCCTATATCATGGTCTATATGTATGGAAGTTGTCAATAAAAAATTTAAAAATTCAATTTGATGGTATCTGCTATCTATTACTCATAGGATGTAGCAAAGTTGTATTTGACAAGGAATATAAATCACTTAGGAAACTGTCTATTTGGTGTACACACAGAAATATTGGATAAGGTAAATTATCAATACTAATTAAATACTGCTAAGGCTTGTTTTTCAGAATTTCCTGACTTTGAGACAGCTTATACTTGTCACTAAAAGTCTAACAAAACAATACATTTAAAAATTGATTAATTAATAATTTTGGTTTTTCGATTTAGGATCTCACTGCAGCCTAGGCTGACCTGGAATTCACTATACAGTCTCAGGCTGGCCTCAAACTCACATCCACCCTACCTTTGCCTCCAGAGTGCTGGGATTAAAAGGCATGTGTGACCATGTCCAACTATTTTGTCTTTTTAATTCTCTTTTTTCCCCCTTTTACATCTCTTTCTGTGCAGTATGTATAATGATGTATGTACCTGTGTGTGCAGGTGTACATGGCTCATGTGCAGGTATGCAGAGGCTAGAGGAGAACCTCCTCTCTATTTCTCTGCCTCGTGTTTCCATGAGATGAAGAAAGGAGGTTTCTCACTAAACCCAGAGCCTTTTTTTGGCAAACTGGCTGACCAGCCAGCCTTGGCAATTCTCCTATCTCTGCCTCACAAAAGGACTAGGATTACAGGGGCATGTATAGCTATGTCCAACTTTTTTTGTTTGTTTGTTTTTTACACGGTTCACTATGTAGTAGTGTCCTGAAACTCACAACAATCCTCCTGTCTCATCATTTCAAGTGTTGGGATTAATATATGTGAGCTACTATATTCAGCTCCTTTAAAAACAATATAAAGATCATTAATTTCACAAGATAATAGCCCTTGACTTTCAACTTTTATAGTTGTGTTGTGAGAGGCCACCTTGTGTTTCATAGAATGTCTAGTAGCATCTCTGACCTCCACCCCTTAGATGCCAGTAACATCCTTTTTTCCTCCAGTTATGATCATCACAAATGTTTCCAGACATTCCTAAGTCTCCAGAGGGTTGGGCAAGGTCAATCTGCCTCCTCATTAACAATGACCACTTGAGGATGAGACACATTGTACGTTGTTTCCTGGTATACGTGCATGAGGTCCTACTCAGAAGATGGAGCAAGAACAGACACCACGACTGAGAAGAATATGATATAGTTGTATAGTTGTAATCACAATACAATTCACTAGGTAATTTTTTTGGAGACAGAATGTTTCCTCATGATCCGGCTTAGAACTCACAATCCTACCTATGCCTCCTGAGGCTAGTATGACAGATTTGTGCCACCAAACAGTGTTTTTATAGACATCTCCTTTCATAGCATCTTAGCTCATAGTGACAGCTCTTCCTGAAAAAAATTAAACCACCACAAACATATGGACACTTTTGACAAAGCCACCTACTTAGTCTTCTCTAAGAAACAGAAGGAGCTGGGAGTGGTAGTGCATGCCTTTAATCCCAGCATTTGGGAGGCAGAGGTAGGAGGATCACTGTGAGTTTGAGGCCACCCTGAGACTACATGGTGAATTCTAGGTCAGCCTGGGCTAACTTAAAAAATTTTCATTGAGTTAAGGTGGCAGTATGCAGCAATATAGGAGAGGCTTTTAAGCTCCTTTATCCTTTATATTTGTACAATAATAACAGGAATGTTTACTTTTAAAACCATCTAAATTTGGGGCTGGGGCAATGACACAGTGGATTAAGTACTTGCTGAATAAGTGTTAAGTGTCTAAGTTTGGATGCCCAGAACTCATGTAAACACAGATGCTGTGGTAGGAGACTATAATCACAGGGCAGTTACCACATGAATGGAGGTAGAGATACACATTACTGGAAGCTCATGGGCCAGTTAGCCTGGTGAAAACAGTAGTGAAAATGGAGAAACAGAGACCCTGCCTCAGACAAGGTGGAAAGCAAGGGCTGACACCTTATGTTATCCTCTGACTTCTGCACATTCACACACACACTCACCACATGAGGACTCACACATATACATGATCACACACACATATACACAAGAAATTTAAACAAAGCATGGAATACATAATAAAGTAACTCTGGTTGCTTTTAAAGTCACCACTTAAAAACTTACAAGACATTAAGAGGGTAAAGACAAAATGTTCTCATTAACCTGTTCACATACTGAGTTGTTAAGCTCAGCTGAAAGGAATAACATCCCTGGAAAATGATAAATTGGCACATAATGTCTAAGGAGTTTGAATATACAGCTAAGTCATTTAACTTACAAAAACAGTCAGGCGATTGTGTACTCATTATCTGTTGGATACTGAATTGGGAATACTATATGCACAAATCTTATTTGTCTTCATTACATGAAGCCCATGCCTATAATTATGTCATTTTTTTAAGGCTAAAAAAGCCCTGAAGCTAAAAGAGGTATGAAACACCACAGCAAGATCAGAAGTCAGGCCATGATCATATGAAGCATTTTGTTATGTAATTTGAAAAGAAAATTGAGAATTTCGGGAAACAGAAGAAGAAAAGAGCATATGCAGCTGGTTTTTCAGTGTGCCCTGAAATCTTAATGCTGAACTGGATTTTCAGAAGTCCTCCTTGTCCACTTGCTTCTACATATAATTTTCACATCAAAACTCAAGCACTAGCCATAACCTACATATGGGCTAACTATAAACTTCTGGGAGACTCTCTCTCTCTTTCTCTCTCTCTCTCTCTCTCTCTCTCTCTCTCTCTCTCTCTCTCTCTGGTGTGAAAACAAGTCTCTTGTTCATTTGTTTTGCCTCATATAAAAATCTGCAATAATAGAAGCTGTCTACCAAAAATTATGAAGAATGGAAATAGGGCTGGAGATTGCTTAGTGGTTAATGTGTTTGCCTGCAAAGCCTAAGTTTAATTCTACAGTATCCATGTAAAGCCAGATGCACAAAGTGGTGCATGCATCTGAAATTTGTTTGTAGTTGTTTGAGGCCCTGGTGCACTCTTTCTCTCTTTCCCTCCTCCCTTCTCTCCTTGCAAATAGAAAGAAAGAAAAGGAAGGAAGGAAGGAAGGAAGGAAGGAAGGAAGGAAGGAAGGAAGGAAGGAAGGAAGGAAGGAAGGAAGGAAGGAAAAAAGAAAGAGATGACTTATTTTCCTATGGCCCAATATACCATAAAGTAGGACAATAGTGATACATCTAAGTTTTCTTCCACACATACTAAAGAGCACACATCCAAATGAAGGTTGTACTTTTTGCATGTGGATGTGTGTTCATGGGTGCATGTGTTAGAGGTGTCTTCCTCAATTGCTGTCCACTTTATTTACTGAGGCAGCGTCTATCACTTGGACCCAGAGCTCACAGATTCAGCTAGTTTAGCTAGCCAGCTTGTCCAGGAATCCTCTACCTCTGCCCTTGAATCCTGGAATGACGTCTGCCTACCATTTATGGGAGTGTTGGGGATCTAGACTCCAGACCTCACACTTGCGCAGCAAGTGCTTTATCTACTGAGCCATTTCCCCAGCCTCCAAACATTTGTTTTAAAGGCAGCTTTTTCTTCTAGTCCAAGTAACCTAGACCTCACTTGTAGCCCAGGTTGGCCTCAATTCACAGAGTTCCTCCTACCTCATCCTCCCATGTGCTGGAATTACAGACATGATGCACCATATCTGGCAAGATAGTTATACTTTATTGGTTTTGATGTTAAATGTGCTCCAATAACTCATGTAGTGAAAGCTTGGCTCTCAGCTGATGGCACTGTTGGGGTTAGGGGAAACTTTAGGAGGTGAGGCTGAGCTGGTAATAGTAGCTCAGAGGAAGAATCCCTTTGAAGAGTATATTAAGACCCTGGCCCACTCATCTTTGTTTCTCACTCTGTTTATTAGTCACAATGAGGTGAGCAGCTTTGCCATGCCATGTGCCCACTGCCATGACATTCTGTCTCACTGCAAGCCTAGTTAAGGGCCAAGAATCCTCTAAAATGGTAAGCCCAAGTCATTCTTTCTACCTTGTAAGTTGATAGTCTTGGATATTTTGTCACAATGTAATTTTCCAATCCTGAACACATACACCATGCCTCTACTGGAAGCCTCTTTTAGAACTGCCAGTCCTTCAAGAGCATTTTCATTACTTTAATGGGCATACTTCATCTTATAACTTCAGTTGCCCACCTCAGCAGCTCAAGTTGGCTTCTAGTCAAGTGCAGGATTGTGGGCACTGAGGCCATTAGTGGACAGGTTGCACAATCTGAAGGGAACTCCAAAACAGAGCTCCAAAATTATTCTCAGCAATGACAGCATGACTAGAATCAGCACACAGCTTGCCAAGAGAAAGCTTCTGAAAGGGGGAAATCGTCATTTGAATGTACAAATACTGGCATATTTAACATTTGGATAAAGAATTGGAAGTGTCAGATAAATTTATATTGAGGTGAATAAAATTGCTGCTACAATAACAATAACGCAGGGCTGGAGACATGGCTTAGTGGTTAAGATCCTTGCCTGCAAAGCAGAAGGACCTGAATTCAGTTTCCCAGTACCCATGTAAATCCAGATGCACAAGGTAGTACATGTGTATGGAGTTCATTTGTAGTGGCTGGAGGCCCTGGCGTGCCCATTCTCTCTGTCTCTGTCTCTTTCTCTCTCTGTCTTTCTCTCATTAATAAATAAGTAAATAAATAAAATATTTAAAATAACAATAATGCAAATTTACTTGTTATGTGTGTGTGTGTGTGTGTGTGTGTGTGTGTGTGTGTGTGTGTGTGTCTGGTGTGTACATACTACCATAGCATGTGTGTGAAAGTCTGAGGACTATCTTGGGTATTTGCCCTCTCTTGTACCTTGCTTGTTTTTGCCACTATGCATGCAACAGTCTAGCTGGCTGGTGATCATCCAGGTTCTCCTGAAAGCTTCTGTCACCCACTGTTGTGAGTCCATTGGAGTTACAGACACCTATACCACTTGGTGCTCAGCTTTCCTTGGGTGCTGGCTTCACTTGTGCTGCTGGGCTTGCAAGCAAGCACCTTTAACCAGTAAGCCCCTGATAATATAGACTATATTAAAATATTTTTATTTACTTGTTTTCAAGCAGAGAGAAATAGAAAGAATGGGCATGCCAGGACCTTCAGCAGCTGCAAATGGACTTCAGATACATGTGCAATTTGTGCAACTGTCTTTTGTGGCTACTGGGAAATTGAAACAGGGTTTCATACCTTGCAAGCAAAGTTCCTTTAACATCTGAGCCATCTCTCCAGTAAGTTACATACAGGTCCTAATGTAGCAAAGCTTGTCCTGAAATTTGTAAAATGCATGCATTGCTTTCCCATTAACTAGCATGATTATTGATGAGATCTCCTTTTCATGAACAAAAATACAAAGAAAGGCAAAATAGAAACCCACTAAATGCTAGCTCCTAAAACAGCCTGTAAAGGCTGGGACTCATAACAGTGGGGTGAACACTGAGGCTTCACCCACTGTACCTCCCCCAGAGTTCATATCTCAGTGTGCCAAACAATTGGACAAACTTAGATAGAGAACATTTTCTATATCATACATGTTTATTTTAGATTGCAGTAAGTTAGAGGATTTCAGGAGTGGGGTAGGGGAAAGTAGCCCATCTGAATTAAAAGAAAATGGGAAGTTACAGAGATCACCAGTCACTAGTGTGGAGAAATCACATGGGAGAGGTTTTATAAAAATAGCAGAATCTGTGCTGCTCAGCCAAACAGGCAAAAGAAGGAAAGATCACGAGAAGGAAAGGTTCATGCAGTACAGAAATCTAGCCACTCACCACAAGCGATTAGGTTGTGGTGGGGGGCCTGGGGAGACCTTACCTAATGTCCTTCTGCTAGGCCATGAGAGGGAAGAAGAGACAGAATTATCTGTTCAGTGAATATTCCCTGCCCCAGATATTCAGAGAGACAGCTACTTGGCCCATACCTGACCAATCAGTTTTAGCACCTAGATTTGAACTCTAGCTAGAAACAACTCCCACTCAAGAGGGGGGGGGGTCTATGGAACTTGCCTGAAGGAGTTAACTGTCCCAGGCCCTGTGGGCTGAGGCTGTAGCTCAGTGGTAAAAAGCTTGTCTAGCATATGCTAGACCCTGGTTTTGATACCTGGTGTCACAAAAAATAATAAAACAACAAGGGCTGTCAAGATTGTTCAGTGGTTATAGCACTTGTCTGCAAAACTCAACAACTTGGGAGGATAGAGCAATATGGCCAATATCTAGCAGCCATGCCAGAACCCTCCTGGTAAAGGTTGGAGATTCCAGCTGGGATCCAGACCCTGAACTCACACCATCCTAGACTGGCCTCCCCTACTGCTCTCTGCTCTCGAAGAGGACCAGAGAGTCACCCCATCCCCACCCACAAGCTCCCGCCTTAGCCCATTGTCCCCTCCTTGCTGCCTCTTGATTTGAGCCCTCAACAGCTCAGGCCCCTTCCCTCCCATGTGGCACCCAGTCCATGGGCATACCTGGCCCCCAGCCACACACACCCCCCACAAGGTGGTGCTGGTCTGTGGATGCACCCCCATGCACACATGTACCTGCAGGTGCCTGTCGGCTCACCACGCCTCCAGTCCTAGGCACATACTCTCCAGCAGGCTTAGCCCCCAGCCTTAGGAGTTCACTTGCCGGCAGGCTCAGCTCTCAGTTGCACACTCGCTGGCAGACGCTGATGCACATACATGCATGCAGGCACTGGTATGTGCACCTGGCCCCCAGGACTAGGCACGTACCCTCTGGCAGGTATGGCACCCACCCCTAGGTGCGTACCCTCAGGCAGGCACCAGTCCATGGGTGTACCTGGCCTGCAGACCTAGGTGTGCACCTGCCAGTGCAACATTAATCAGTGGGCACACATGGACCCCAGCCCTAGGAGCACACCCACAGACACAGCACAAATCTGTGGAAGCACCTGATTACACTGGCACAGCCCCAACCCCCTTCACACTAGCCAGCAAAGCCACTGATTTGAGGGTGTACTAAGCCCCAAACCTCCATCCCAGCACACTTGCCAACCCAGGCACTGATCTGAGGGCACACACAGTCCCAGATAAACAAAGTGAGTGTCGAACCTTCTCTGTGAAACTCAGCACACTCCCTGCCTACACAGCTGTGGAGAGCACAAAAGGACAACCCCCAACCCTCTAAATGGGCAGTCCACAATGCAAGAAGAATGATCCCGCTGAGTACCACACACCAAACCCAACAAGCCCCAATTGGGAAGTCAGCAGAGAAACTATGAAAGAGAGAGTGCAGATGCAAGCCCAGGATGAGAAGACACTGAGCTAAGATCATACTGGCCTGGAGTCTTTGAAGAGGTTAATGATGGAAATGTAAGCAAAAATTGAAAACTGCTCAGGAAAGGTACAGAGCAACTCTCAAGCTTTGCTACCAGGCTTGGTACAATTTAGGAGAAACAGATGAACTTAGGTAGATCAGTGATTCAACTAAAGGAAAATCAGCAAACAAAAGATCTCAAGAATCAGCTAATCAAACTAAGCAAAGACAAAGCAAATGCAGGAATGAGTATTAGGAAGCAGTAAGTAAGTCAAACTTTGAAATGAAAACACAATTCAACACAAAGATACAGACAATTCAAAAAGCTGTAGCAGAAAACAAAAACCAAATGGAAATAATAAAAACCTCTCTAGAATCCCTCATCATTGGAGTCAATAATTGGGAAGACAGAACCTCAGATGTGGAAGATAATACAGAGGAGCATGATAGGGAAATCAAAAACTTGAATAAGTTCAAAATAGCATATAAACAAAATACAAGAGATCTATGGGATACTATAAAGAGACCTAATCTCAGGATCATGGGGATCCCAGGAGAAGAAACCCAGGCCAAAGCACAGAAAATATTTTCAACAAAATTATTCAAGAAAAATTTCGTCATCTTACAAGAGAAAAACAGGTCCAGATACAAGGTGAGCATAGGACCCCAAGCAGACTGGACAAAAGAAAGAACTCTCCAAGGCATATCTTAGTTAAAACGCCAAACACAGAAAGAAAAGAGAAGGTGCTCAAGGCAGCAAGAGAGAAAAAAACTCATCACTTATAAAGGCAAACCCATCAGACTTATCTCATTTCATTAGAAACCATGAAGGCAGAAGGGCTTAGAACAATGCTCTCCTAGGCCTAAAAGCAGTATGGCTTTCAAACTAGACTACTGTGCCCAGAAAAGCTATCCCTTATAATAGATGAAGAATTGAAAGTGTTCCATGAAATAAGCCAGTTCTATGATTATCTGACCACAAAGCTAAACTTACAGAAGATACTACAGGAGATATACCACAAAGAAAAGACAAGTAATCAACTTCAGGGGAGTAATATAAAGCAAGCACTATAATCAAAATCATTGTGCTAATAATAATAGTACAGGCACCAACCCCCATAAACCCACAAACATGGCAGGGCTTAAAGTAAACTTCACAGTTATAACTCTGAATATAAATGGAATTAACTCTACAATAAAAAGGCAAAGGCTAGGAGGGTGGATCAAAAAAATACACTCTTCTATCTGCTGCCTTCAGGAAACACACCTTACATCTAAACACAGTAATCTCTGAAAGATAAAAGATTTGAAAACAATTTTCCAGGCATGTAGGCATAAAAAGCAAGCAGGTATGCCTACATTAATATCTGACAAAACACACTTTAAACCAATTTAAAAGGACAATGAGGGGGGTGAAGCATGATGGCGGAAAAGTAACAGCCTTGCCAGGATCTCTCTGTAAAGGTTTGATTTTCCAGCTGGGATCCAAACCCCGGACCCCAGCTGGCCCTGAACCCAAATCTACCCTCTCCCCACCTCCAGCAACTGCCAGGACAGGGTTCACCAGTGGCTTTCTTCACTGTAGAGGAACAGAGAGCTGCCCTTCCATCACTCAAATTCACGCCATCACCATTGTCTCCTGGCAGGTGCTTCCCGAGCCCTTGCCAGCTGAGCACCTATCCCTACCGGGAGCCCCCCCCTCCAGCCATTGCCTGATCCTTGGGCACATTTCTCTCCGCGAACCACCCCCCCCCCAAACACACACACAGGCAGACGCACTTCTAGGGCAAACTGACCTAGCTCACTTCTGGAAGCCCACTCGGAACCGCAGCTGCGGGTGGGGCCAGGCCTCTGGCAGATACCTGGGAACTGCTGCCATTGCTGGGAGGACAGAGGCCTGTTCAGGAAGAGACCATGCGCCACTACCGGGAGGGCACAGGTGACTTCAGAGGGCACCAGGGACAGTGTGCCACTGAAGGGAGGACACAGCAAAGCGGGCTGAACAGCATTCCCTAGGATATCTGAGTCCCACTCCCCTACCTGGTCATGGGCAGAAACCAATGAAAAAAACCCACAGAAATCAAAGAAGGAACTCCCAAAATCAGGGACCCTAGTCCCATTATGGAAGAGGAAAGTGGCAAGGAAATAGAGACAGAAAACATACAATCCCAAAGAGAGAATCAAATGACTCCTGACCACAACTGCAATGCAAATATAAAACAGTTAATGGCTGATATGGAAATTATGAGAAAAGACATGAATGAGATGAAGCTTACCACCTCAAGCATAGACTCAAGACTGAATTTAATGGAGAGAAATATGAATGAATTCAGAAACACATTAAGTGAATTGAAGATGAATCAACTAAGGGAGGATCTAGACAATCAATTGATTAAATTTGATGAGGACTTAAGAAAACTTTAAAAATGACTTTCAGGAATCCCAAGCAAAAACAAAAATAGACTGAAAATTGGATCTCACCAAAGAGTTGGAGACTATAAACAAAATTATAGCAGAAACCAAAAATGAAATGGAGTTCTTAAAAACCTCCCTTGAATCAATCAGTCCCAGAGTTGACAATCTGGAGGACAGACTCTCAGACGCCGAGGACAAGTCAGAAGGAATTAATAAGGATGCCATAGGTTTCAATAAATTCAAGAAATCAAGTGAGCAAAATTTGAAGGATCTATGGAATACCATATAGAGACTCAATATTAGAATCATGGGGATCCCAGAGGGAGAAGAAGCACAGGCTAAGGGCATAGGAAATATTTTCAACAGAATTATTCAAGAAAACTTTCCCTATCTAACAAGAGAAAGCCCACTCAACTTTCAAGGGGACCAGAGGACTCCAAACAAACAAGACATGAAGAGGAATTCTCCAAGACACATTTTAATTAAGACGCCTCACATAGAAAGCAAAGAGAAAATACTCAAAGCTGCTAGAGAAAAGCAAACTGTAACTTATAAAGTAAAATCCATCAGACTTACCTCAGACTTCTCATTAAAAACCATGAAAGCTGGAAGGGCTTGGAATAATGCTTTTAGGGGCCTAAAGAAGTATGGCTTTCAACCTAGACTACTGTACCCAGCAAAGCTATCCCTCATAATAGATGGAGAAGTGAAAGTGTTCCATGAAGTAAACCAGCTCTATGACTATTTGAAAACAAAGCCAAAATTTCAGAAGATCCTACAAGAGATATTCCACACAGAAGAAACAAGAAATCTACCTCAGAAGAGTACCAGAGATCAGAAACGACAATTGCAGTCAGTGTGCTAATAACAGCAGCACAGACAACAACCCCCATTAACCCTTCATGATGGCAGGGCTTAAAGCAAACCTCACAGTTATATCACTGAATATAAATGGACTTAACTCCCCTATAAAAAGACACAGACTTGCAGGGTGGATCAGAAAAATGGACCCTTCCATCTGCTGCCTTCAGGAAATGCACTTTACCTATAAATAAAGCAATCTTCTTAGAGTAAAAGGATGGAAAACAGTTTATCAGGCATGTGGAAGTAAAAAGCAAGCAAGTGTGGCTACATTAATCTCTGACAAAGTAGACTTTACACCAAAGTCAATTAAAAAGGATAAAGATGGTCACTTCTTACTCATCAAAGGAATGAATGATCCAACAGGAAGATATCACCATCATTAACATATATGCACCAAATTTGGGTGCAAAACAGTTCAAAAAGGAAACCCTACTCAAAAATAAAGCAGAAATAGACTCTAATTCCATCATAGTAGGAGACTTTAATATACCTCTATCAGCTCTAGACAGATCAACCAAACAAAAGATCAGCAGGGACATAACGGAGCTCAATAACACCATTGACCAGCTGGGGATAACAGATATTTACAGAATGTTCTACCCCAAAGACACAGAATATACATTCTTCTCAGCAGCGCACAGGACTTTTTCTAAAATTGATCACATCTTAGGACACAAATCTTCACTAAACAAATTCAAGAAGATTGATGTAGTTCCTTGCATCATATCAGACCATACTGAATTAAAGGTAGAAATTAACAATGGAACAAGATCCAGAAAATACACAAAGTACTGGTGCCTGATTAATTCGCTCTTAAAAAATAAAATGACTGGGTCATCCAAGAACTAAAACAGGAAATTGAGAATTTCCTAGTAATAAATGATGACGATAACACATCTTATCAGAACTTGTGGGATACAATGAAGGCAGTCCTGAGGGGAAAGTTCATTGCGCTAAATGCCTTCATATCAAAGACAGAGAGGTCTCAAATCAATCGTCTAACCACCCACCTAAGATCATTGGAACAGATGGAAAAAGCTAACCCAAGGAGCGCAAGACGAAAGGAAATAAATAAAATCAGAGCTGAGATTAATGAACTGGAAATCAAGACAACGATTTAAAACATAGATAAATCAAAGAGTTGGTTCTTGAAAAAGTTATTAAGATTGACAGGGCTAGGTTGTGAAGATGGCTGACTAGCAGACACACCATGCACCTCAGGAAACAAGGGCCAGGGTTTTCAGCGGGGATCCAGGTTGTGGACACAAGCTGTGGCCATGCGCTGAGCTCCAGACACCTCCCAACACAGGATCCTCACAACTGGAAGCTGCCAGCGTAGACCAGTGCTTGCAGGAGGCAGTGAGTTGTCCAGAACCGGCAGGCCATGCCTGAGCAGCCTCAGCCTGCTGGCTGCCTGAGGATTTCATTCGGCCTCAGTGGGCTTCCCCAGGGTTTCCTCCCCGACCGTCCCGCCCTCTGTCTATCCCGCCCCTCCCGGGTACTTGCTTGTCTTTCATTTTCAACTTTTTAAAAATATTATTTCTTATATTAATATTTTTTCCATCATCCGACTGTATGTAGCCCCTCCCCCCGCCTTCAGGCCTCCAGCGCATCTGCCCTGCCCCCCGCCTCGCTACTCTGTTCCCTTGTTTATTTTGGTTTTTTTATTCTTTTTTTTTTCTTTTCTTGCTCTTTCACCTGTTTGACCAGGGGTTCCTACGTTGCTCCTCCCCCCGGCTTCTGGTCTGCCCCGCCCCCCTCGCTACTCTGTTCGCTTTTTTTAAATTCTTTTCTTTTCTTGCTCTTTCACCGGTTCAACGGGGGCTCCTATGTAGCCCCTCCCCCCGGCTCCCAGCCTCCAGCCCGCCTGCCCCGTCCCCCAAGACCTTGCTACTCTGTTTCCTTGTTTATTTTTTATTTTTATTTTATTTTTATTTTCTTTCTCTGCCGCCTGCCAACCTGGTCCAGGGGCTCTTACGTAGCCCCTCCCTCCAAACTCCAGCCTCTAATACATCTGCCCCACTACTTTTCTGCTCCTGAGGAACCCATCAGGCCCTCTATCAGCGCCCAGAGAACCAAGCAGCACTAGTTTCAGAGATCTCAGCAGCCTCACCCCCCTTCTGACCCTCCCTCCGCCAACCCCATCCCCTGGGCCTGCAGACCCCTGTGGGCCTGTTCCCCTCGCCTGCCCAATCTGGTGGCCCCACCCACTGTACCAACGGCATCCAGGGGTCTGCTACCCCTCCCCACGACCACCAACCCCCACAGCCCCGACAACTGAACCAACCCCACTGCCCACTGCCCTCTGCCATCCCCCACAACCGACGACCCCTACAGCTCTGCTCCCCCACACCCGCCGACCCCTGCAGATATCTCAAAGGCATTCCTCCAACCACCTCAAGTGGAATCGAAATGGGCAGACCTCAACGCAAGAATATTACCATATTCCAGCTGAGGAAACCGCACCAAATGACAACAACAATACCACTAAAGAGAGAGAGTAGAAGCAGGCCCAGGATGACACGACACTAAACTCTGATCATACTAGCACAGATCCTAAGGAGAACTTAATGTTAGTCATGCAAGAAAAGATGGACCAACATATTGAAAGGGTACAGTCAGCTCATTAGCTTTTCCACCAGGCTTAATATATTAGAGGAGAACCAAATGGACATCAGAAGAGACTTATCAGAACTAAAGACAAGCCAGCAAACCAAAGGTATCAAAAACCAGCTTTCCAAATTAACTGAAGACATCTGCAAATATAAGAATGACTGTCAGGAAGAAGTCATTAAATCAAACCTTGAAATGAAATCACATCTCAACAGGATGATAGATGCAACCCAAAAAGTTGCAGAAAACAAAAACCACATTGAAATAATAAGAACATCCCTAGAATCTCTTACCAATAGGATCAATCACTGGGAAAACAGAACCTCGGACATGGAAGACAGAAGAGAGGAGAATTCGAGGGAAATTAGAACCTTGACAAAATTCAAAAGAGCAAGTGAACAAGACTCAAGGGAAATGTGGGATACCATAAAAAGACCTAATCTCAGGTTCATGGGGATCCCAGAAGGAGAAGAAAACCAAACGAGGGGCATAGAAAATATTTTCAACAGAATTATTCAAGAAAAATTTCCATCCTTGGCAGGAGATAGTTCTGTACAATTAAAAGAGATACGAAGGACCCCAAACAAATTGGACCAAAGGAGGAACACCCCAAGGCATGTCTTAGTTACAATGCCAAACATTGAGGATAAAGAAAGAGTCCTTAGAGCAACAAGAGAAAGGAAATTCACGTATAAAGGAAAACCCATCAGAATCACATTAGACTTCTCCATAGAAACTTTAAAAGCCAGGAGAGATTGGAACAAAGCGATTCTAGGCCTGAGGAAGAACAGATTCCAACCTAGACTACTCTACCCAGCAAATTTATCCATCATAATTGATGGGGAAATTAAAGTATTCCATGAGAATAATCAGCTTTACAATTACTTGAGCACAAAGCCAAACCTTCAAAAGATACCTCATGAGATATCCCATGTAGACAAAACAAACAACCGAACCCAGGAAGGAAGAGAGAACAATCAAGGTAACACAAAAGAAATAACAGCAACAGCTCAGATACCAACCTCCATATTCTCTACAACATGGCAAACCTCACAGTTATAACTTTGAATGTAAATGGACTAAACTCTCCTATAAAAGGACACAGGAGAGCAGGTTGGATCAGGAAAATGGACCCATCCATCTGTTGCCTTCAAGAAACACACCTTATTGCTAAAGACAATGACCTACTGAGAATAAAAGGGTGGAAAACAATTTTCCAGGCATGTGGGAAAAATAAAAAAGCAGTTGTGGCTACTCTAATATCTGACAAAATAGACTTTAAGCCAACAGCAATAAAAAAGGACGATGATGGCCACTTCCTACTCGTCAAGGGAACGATACAACAAGAAGACATCACTATACTAAATATGTATGCACCAAATGCAAGGGCCCATCAGTTCATTAGGCATAAATTACTCAAAAGCAAAGCAGATATAGATGCCAACACCATCATAGTAGGAGATTTTAACACTCCACTGTCATCCCTAGACAGATCATACAAACAACAGACAAGCAGGGAAATCAAGCTGCTAAAAGGCACCATAGACAAACTAGGGATAACAGACATCTACAGAACATTCCACCCCAAGGACACAGAGTACACATTCTTTTCAGCAGCGCATGGAACTTTTTCCAAAATTGACCATATACTGGGCCATAAATCACTCTTCAGTAAATTCAGAAAGATCAATGTAATCCCCTGCATCATATCAGACCACAATGCATTAAAGCTAGAAATTAACAATGGGAGAGGATCCAAAAATTTAAAAAGATATTGGCGACTGAACAACTCGCTCCTGAACAATGAATGTCAAACAAGAAATCAGACAGGAAACCCAGAATTTCCTAGAAACAAATGATAATGAGGACACATCCTTTCAGAACTTGTGGGACACAATGAAGGAAATTCTAAGGGGGAAATTCATTGCACTAACTGCCTTCATAACAAAGACAGAGAGGTCGCAAATCAACCAACTATCCTCATACCTAAGGTCATTAGAAGAGATGGAAAAAATCCAACCCTAGGAGCTCAAGACTCAAGGAAATAATTAAGATCAGAGCTGAGATTAATGACTTGGAAACAAAGAAAATGATTGAAAAAATAGACAAATCAAAGAGTTGGTTCTTTGAAAAAGTCAATAAGATCGACAAACTCCTGGCCAAATTAATCAAAGGAAAAACTGAGAAGGCCCAAATTAACAAAATAAAAAATGACAAGGGTGAGATCACAAGAGATCCTGAAGAGATTGGATGTATCATCAGGTCATACTTCCAAAACCTCTACTCTACAAAATTAGAGAACCTGGAAGAAATGGATAAATTCCTGGACACCTACCAACTTCCAAAGCTCAGACCAGAGCAGATAAAGATCCTAAACAATCTGATAACAATCACAGAGATTGAATCGGTAATCAAGAACCTCCCGAAACGGAAAAGCCCAGGTAAAGATGGGTTCTCAGCTGAATTCTACCAAATCTTCATCATAGAACTGAATCCTTTCTTTTTGAAGCTTGTCAGGGGCATAGAAAAAGAGGGTAGACTCCCAAACTCCTTCTATGAAGCTACCATCACCCTAATTCCCAAACCAGGCATGGATGTAACAAGAAAAGAAAACTACAGACCCATATCCCTGATGAACTTAGATGCAAAAATCCTAAACAAAATCCTAGCAAACCAAATACAAACCCACATCAAGACTATAATTCACCATGACCAAGTCGGCTTCATCCCAGGGATGCTGGGATGGTTCAACATACGCAAATCCATAAATATAATTCACCACATTAACAAACTCACCCGCAAAAAACCACATGGTCATCTCAATTGATGCAGAGAAGGCTTTTGACAAAATTCAACATCACTTCATGTTCAAAACCCTGGAAAGAATAGGCATACACGGCCTATACTTCAATATGATAAAGTCAATATATAGATCTCCTAAAGTACAAATCATCCTCAATGGGGAACAACTTAAGGAGTTCCCTCTCAACTCAGGAAGAAGACATGGATGTCCACTCTCACCACTGCTATTTAATATAGTGCTTGAAGTTCTAGCCCAAGCAATAAGACAGGAGAATAGCATAAAAGGGATACAAATTGGAAAGGAAGAAGTCAAACTATCCCTCTTTGCAGATGACATGATCTTATATATTTCAGACCCAAAGAACAGAATTAGTAATCTCCTGAAGGTGATCAATGCCTTCAGCAGAGTGGCAGAATACAAAATTAACACAAAAACATCAGTAGCCTTTCTATATACAAAAGACAAACATTCGGAAAAAGACATCAGAGAAACTGTCCCGTTCTCTATATCCTCAAATAAAATCAAATACCTGGGAATAACACTAACCGAGGTAGTGAAAGACTTATATAAGGAAAATATTGAAACACTCAAGAGGGAAATAGAGGAGGATGTGACGAGATGGAAAGACATTCCTTGCTCATGGATAGGGAGAATCAATATAGTAAAAATGGCAATCCTGCTAAAAGCAATCTACAGATTCAACGCAATGCCAATAAAAATCCCAACCTCCTTCTTCACAGACATTGAAAAAATAATCTTAAAATTTATTTGGAAGGGTAAGAGACCTCGAATAGCTAAAACTATTCTGAGCAAAAAAAAATTATGCAGGAGGTATCACCATACCTGACTTTAAAACATAGTCATAGTAACTAAAACAGCATGATATTGGCAGAAAAACAGACAGTCAGACCAGTGGAATAGTCTCAAAGACCCAGCCTTTAATGCAAGTAACTTCAGCTTCTTAGTCTTCGACAAGGATACCAACAATGTATGCTGGGCCAAAGATAGCATCATCAACAAATGGTGCTAGACAAATTGGATAAACACGTGTAAAAAATGAAAATATACCCACTCCTTTCACCATACAAACAGATCAACTCCAAATGGATCAAAGACCTCAATATCAAGCCTGTAACCTTGAACACCCTGGAAGAAAAAGTAGGAGGAACCCTACATGAGATAGGAGTAGCCCAAGAAATACAACAAACACTTAACCAATGGGACCTGATCAGGCTCAAAAGCTTCTGTTCAGACAAACAAACCATACTCAGAGCCAATAGACCCCCTTCAAATTGGAAAATGATTTTCACCAGCTACAACTCAGATAGAGGCCTAATTTCCAGAACCTACAGAGAACTCAAAAAAATTAATAACAAAAATCCAAAATGCCCCCTCAAAAAATGGGGTACTGATCTCAACAGAGAATTCCCGGAGGAGGAAACACAAATGGCCTTGACTCATCTAAGAAAGTGCTCAGCATCCTTAAGCATCAGGGAAATGCAAATCAAAACCACAATGAGATACCATCTTACCCCTGTCAGAATGGCAATCATAAAGAAAACCAACAACAATCGTTGCTGGCGAGGATGCGGGGAAAAAGGAACCCTCATTCACTGCTAGTTGGATTGCAAACTTGTTCAACCATTATGGAAAGCAGTGTGGAGACTCCTAGACAGAATGGACATAGAACTACCAATGGACTCAGCTATCCCTCTACTAGGCATCTACCCACAAGATGTCACATCTCGATGCAGAAACATTTGTACAACTATATTTATAACAGCTCAATTCATAATAGCCAAGAATTGGAATCAACCCAAATGCCCATCCATGGAGGAATGGACAGTGAAACTGTGGTATTATACTGAGCTGAAAGGAAAAATGAAATTCCAAAATTTAGGAAAAAATGGTCTGACGTTGAGCAGATCTTACTAAGCGAACACTCAAAAGAACAGAGAATTGAACGCCGCATACTCTCCCTCATCTCCGGTCCTTAACCAGGATAACCATTTTCTTTATGCAGACTAGTAGAAAGAAGTGAGAGGTTATGAATGAGGTGTATGGGAAGGGGGAGGGGAATGGCTTAGCATAAGGCTAAACCAAATTTGGTTCAAAAACATAAAATCCTCACAAGCATACTGTAACCTAATGAGTAAGTAGTGGGCATCAACTGGTAAGAGGGGCCATGAGTAGTAGGGGAGAATGTCTAAGCCTGTGAATAATTGAGCTGCCTGACAGCCCCAGGTCCCAGCCACGGGTTTCTTCCCTCACTGAGCTGTTGACCAAAGTGACCCATGAGGTTCCAAAAATAAGACAGAATTCTGTCAAGGCTCTTGAATGCCCTCTCCAGGCCTGAGGCAAAACCCTGTTGCTGAAGAAACCACAGAATGTCATCAATCAGCATCGAGAGACCCTTCATGGTATGGAATGGTAACCAGCCCCAAATGGCAGTTAGTGCAGTGCTGGAAGGCACTACATATGCTGCCAGGGGAAGCTGATCAACGACAGCTGGAGTAAACAGACCACTGGCATGAAACACAGTCTGCGGCCATGAGTAGGCTGACCACACCTCCTACTGGGAGAGAACAGCAAACCAAGAAAGGAGCACTTGTGCAAAGGAGGAGCCTGGGCCTGGGGGAGACAATCAACAGCTATTAAATTCAACCAAATATTCTACTCAGTGAGGGAGAATCCTGGACTGGAACTGGGGATTCAGGGCGGATCCCATACTCTTAGGCTCCCAAGAAAAGATACACCGGATCCCATACTCTTAGGCTCCCAAGAAAAGATGCTCTATGCGAGTGACAGACGGAAGCTAGGTAATCTAGAATGGTGTATATTTGTTAACCTATACTGACCTCACTCTCTGATGGAGATTGTGTTTGTATTTTTCAGGATGCAGTGAGAGAGCTGTGGCCCATATAACCCTACCAACCGATCGCAGGCAGAAAGCTGACATCCTGGCAAGAGATGAGCCACCACAGTCATATTCATATGGAAACCTTAGAGAATGACGGGATGAACAAAGGACCCACAGCCACAGCCATTCAATCAACACAGGATAAGCCAGTGAGACAGAAACCAATGATTCTCAACACAAAAACCCCTAAGCTCAAAACATTAAAGCATCCTTATTACTCACCCACCATGACTCAGGGAACTGAGCGGAAGAAGGGGCAGAAAGATTGTGAGAGCCGTGGTGAGGGAGAATATCAGAGGCATGGCACCCCTCAGTGACAACACACTTGGGTCAGGAGAACCGGCTGAAGACTGGGCTATCCATGGTCCCCTACCACAAAGACTGATACAGACGGCCCAAGGAGGAGGATATCCAGCTGACTGGGGATGCAGAAGGGGGGCAATGAGGAATTGGGGATATCAACTCATTGTTTGCCCACTAAACAATATAACTCATTATGGACAATAAAAATGGACAATGATGGCCCCTTATTATTCATCAAGGGAATGATCCATCAAGAGGATATCACTATCATTAATATGTGTGCACTAAACTCAGGTGCACCACAGTTCATAAAGAAAAATTTATTCAAAAAGAAAACAGAAATAGACTCTAATAACATCATAGTAGGGGACTTTAATGCATCATTATCATTTGTAGACAGACTATCCAAATAGAAAGTCAACAGGGAAATAACGGAGCTTAACAACACCATAGACTAGCTACATATAACAGATCTGTACAGAACATTCTCTACCAAGGACACAGAATTTATCTCAGCAGCTTAAGGAACCTTCTCCAAAATTGACCACATATTAGGACATAAAACATCCCTCAACAAATTCTGGAAGATTGAAGTAGCCCCCTGTATCATATCAGACCACAAAGTGTGAACACAAGTTAGAAATTAATAGGAGGACCAGCAGAAATTACACTAACTATTGGTGATTGAACAATATGCTTTTAAACAATGAATGGGTCATTCAAGAAATCAAAAAGGAAAGTGAAAATTTCCTAGAAGTAAATGATAATTAAAACATAATTTACCAAAACCTGTGAGACACTATGAAGGCAGTCCTGAGGGGGAAATTCATACCACTAAATGCCTTCATAGCAAAGACATTGAGATTTCAAATCAATAACCAAACCACTCAACTAAAGGCATTGGAAAAACAGGAACAGTCCAACTCTAGAAGCTCAAGGTGAAAAGAAATAATTAGGATCAGAGCTGAGATTAATGAATTAGAAAAGAAGAAAACTTAAAGAATAGATAAATCAGAGTTGGTTCTTTAACAAAATAAATAAGATTTACAAGCTCCTAACCAATCTAATTAAAAGAAAAACAGAGAAGACCCAAATCAACAAAATCAGAAATGAAAAGGGAGAGATCACAACAGACCAAATGAAATTGGAAGAATCATCAGATCTTACTTTCAAAACTTTTACTCCACAAAACTGAAGAACTTGGAGGAAATGAATGATTTCCTGGACATCTACCAAGTACGAATGCTTAGCTCACAGCAGACAAAGCTACTAAATAAATCTATCACATCCATGGAGATTATCTGAAAACTCCTGAAGGTGATAAATTCCTTCAGCAAAGTGGAAGGATACAAAATTAACACACAAAAATCAGTAGCATTCCTGTATGCAGATGATATGCAAACAGAAAAAGGCATCAGAGAAACTGCCCCATTTTCAATAGCTTCAAAATATCAAATACCTTAGAATATCATTAACCAAGGACGTGAACGACTTGTGTAATGAAAACATTAAAATCCTTAAGAAGGAAGTAGAGGAGGATGCGATAAGATGGAAAGATATTCCATGCTCCTGCATAGGGAGAATTAATATAGTAAAAATAGCAATCCTTCCAAAAGCAATTTATAGATTCAATGCCATGCTAATAAAAATCCCAGCTTCTTTCTTCACAGACATAGAAAAAAATAATCTCAAAATTTATTTTGAAGGGCAAAAAGTCTTGCATTGTCAAATGTATTCAAAGTAAAAACAACTTCCTCAGGAGGTATCACCATTCCTGATCTAAAGACATACTATAAAACCATAGTAACAAAAACAGCATGGCACTGGCATAAAAATAGGCAGACAGACCAATGGTTCCATTGAAGATCCTGCTCTTAGTTCAAGTATCTATAGCTACTTGATCTTTGACAAAGTTGCCAACAAAGTTTGCTGGCGTAAAGATAGCATCCTCAACAAATGGTGCTGGACAAATTGGATAAACATGTGTAAAAAAAATGAAAACAGACCCACTCCTTTCACCATGCATAAAAATCAACTCCAGGTGGATCAGGGACTTCCACATAAGACCTGTAACCCTGAAAACCCTGGAAGGAAAGATAGGAATAGGGAAAAACTTTCTGAGCACATCTACAGTAGCTCAGGAAGTGTAACAATCACTTAACCAGTGGGACCTCATTAAGCTTAAAAGCTTCTGTTGACACAATCATACCATATTCAGAGCCAATAGACCATCATCAAACTGGGAGATGATATTTGCCAGTTATAACACAGACAGAAGTCTAATAACTAGAACTTAAAAAGAACTCAAAAATAATAATAAGGGCTGGAGAGATGGCTCAATGGTTAAGGCACTTGCCTCCAGTGCCTAAGGCCCCGGGTTCAATTCCCCAGGACCCACATAAGCCAGACCCACAAGGTGGTGGCCCTGGTGCCTTCTCTTCTCTCTCTCTCTCTCTCTCTCTCTCTCTCTCTCTCTCTCTCTCTCTCTCTCTTTCTCTGAAAATGAATAATTTTTTAAAAAATAATAATAAATCAAACAGTCCCCTCACAAAATGGGGCATTAATCTCAACAGAGAATTCACAGAGGAGGAAACACAAATGGCCAATTCTCACTTAAGAAAGTGTTCATCATCCTTAATCATCGGGGAAATGCAAATCAAAACTACAAAGAGATTCCATCTTACTCCAGCCTGAATGGCAATCATAAAGACCTCCAACAATGATAGATGCTGTCGAGGATGCAGGGAAAATGGAACCCTCATTTACTGCTAGTGGGAGTGCAAACTGGTACAACCACTAAATAGAATGAATACAGAGCTACCAATGGACCCAGCTATCCCTCTACTATGCATCTACCCTGGAGATGTCACACCTCAGCACAGAGACAATTGAGCAACCAGGTTTATTGCAGCTCAATTCATAATAGCCAAGATTTGGAATCAACCCAAATGTCCATTCCTGGACAAATGGGTATAAAAGTTGTGGTACATTTACACAGTGAAATTCTACTCAATTGGAAAGGAAAAATGGCATTATGAAGTTTACAGAAAAGTGATCTAACTTGGAGGAGATCTTACTTAGCGAACTCACAAAAGAACAGAGAGTCAAATACCGCATATTCTTCCTCATATGCAGTTCCTAACCAGGATAAGCTTTAACTCTAAGCTAACCTGTCAGCAGATATGAGAGACTGTGAAAGAGGTGAAAGGAATGGTGGGGATGTAGAGGGGTCTTATACAATAAGCTAAACCCATAATGAATCGAAATAAAATCCTTACTTCCATACAGTAAGTTCTTGAGGAAGAAGTGGCCTGGTAAGAGGGGCCAAGAATAGAAGGGGAGGAAGCCTAACCCCATGAAAAATTGATCAGACCTGCAACTCCCTGTCCCAGTCACTGGTTCCTTCCCACACTGAGCTATTGATTAAAGAGACCGATGAGGTTCCCAAAACAAGACAGGATTCTATCAAAGCTCTTGGATACCCACACTAGGCCAGAGGTAAGATTCTATTGCTGAAGAAACCACAGAAGGACATTGAACAACACTGAAAGACCCTATGGGATTCAAAATGGTAACCAGCCACCCAGATAGTAGCAAGTGCAGTGCTGGAAGGCACTATGTAAGCTACCAGGGGAAATTGTTCAATGATATTGGAGAAAGCAGAGACCACTGATATAAAATGCAGACTCTTGCCAGGATAAGGCTAAACATACTTCCTTCTGGGAGAGATCAGCAAGCCAAGAAGTGATCACGTGTGCAATAGAGACCAAAACTTCGGGGGGGGGGGGAGTAATCAGCTTTTAAATTGGCCAAGAAATCCACTCAGTGACAAGAAACCCTTATATGGAATTGGGACTCAGGGCAAAATCCTATGGGAGCCAAAAACTTGGGCTCCAAAGAGAAATTCCTATTACCAGAGAACTACAGAGAGGCTAATCTCAATAGAATCTTGCCAAAATAGAAATGTGTATCTCATTTAACCTATACTGATCTCACTCTCCGATGGAGATTCTCTTTGTATTTTTCAGAAGGCAGTGCAAGAGTTGTGGTCATTCCAACTCCACCAATGAGCCACAGGTGGATGGCTGACATCCCAGCAAGAGATGAGCCACCCCAGGCCTATCGTGTAGGTCCCAAATGAAAGCTTTGAGAGAGTGGTGGAATAAGCAAGAGACCTATAACTACAGCCAAGCAGTCAACCCAGGATAAGTCAGAGAGACAGACACCAACAATTTCCAACACAACCTAAAGTAGAAGACAGAGACCCTTAAGATCTTAACAATAAAGCAGACTTAAAACTCACCCACCATGACTCAGGGAACTGAGCAGCACAGGGTGTGGAAAGAAAGTAAGAGCCACAATAGGGGAGAATATCCAGAGACATTGCCCCCCTCAGCAACAACACACAGGGGGGGGGACCTGACTTTACTCAGTTTCCACCATGTAAAGCCAGATGCACAAATTGGCACATGAATCTGGAGTTTGTTTGCAGTGGCTGGAGGCCCTGGCATCCATTCTCTCTCTCTTCCTCTCTCTCTCTTCTTGAAAATAAATTTTAAAAATAAAAAAAAAAAACCCTTTCTGTTACTTGGAAGATAGAAGCAGGAAGATCAGTCCAAAGCTGTTTTCATTTATGTAGTAAGTTTGAGGCCAAAAACCTGGGCTACAGGAGACCCTGTCTCAAAAAGACAAAATAAAACAAACACAAAAAGGGAGGCACAGAGGGGAAAAACAAAGAAACAAACAAATATCTCACAGCTCTTGCTCCTTCTAGGGAGGCAGCTTATCTCAGTGTGTGTCAGAAGATGAACCTATACTTAAAAGCCCAAAGGAAGGGAGGGTGTTCTTCCTCCCAAACGCAGACATGCCCATTCTCTCTATTTCTCTCTGCTTGCAATCAAACCCAGGTATCGTCCAATGGCACAGGACAAAAGCACGTAATATGATTCCCAGAATCAACTGTTATATCAAATAAACATAAATAATTAATAGTCAACATTATTTTTACTAATTAAAGGGAATTGTACATCAACAAAGGAAAAAGAAATGGACTAGCAAGCAGACCCAACCCTGGTCCTCTGTAGATACACATTTAGACACATTCTCTGAGATTCCAAGGATGAGCAGTGTGAACCCAGTCAAGGGTGGAATAGCACAGAGCTGGGTATAGGCCATGAATGATCTTAACAGATCAAGACCATTCGACTATCCAGGAGGGTAACTTCCTATTAACTGAAGCAAAGAGAGCCCCCCCCCACTAATACAAACAACCCTAGTAATAGGACACCAGAACTTGCCTGTACAATGAAGTCTACTTGTGGGGTCTCCCTCCTGCTCGACTTTCCTAGAGTAGTTCCTATAGAAAGAAACATCATAAAATGATCTGCCCAAGTCACATAGATTCCTACCAGAGTATTTGACATCTCACTCCAAGACCTTTAGGCCCAGACTCTCTTATCACGTGTCCAGGTAAAACCAATTCTAACCCATCTCAGAGACACAATTTGCAACTCATGACAACACAAAGATCCCTAACTGGGGCTGAAAGTCTCCCCTTTGTCATTTGGTGCTTAAAAATCTAAGATGCTTGTCTTCCTTCAGGTGTCTGCACCACTAGGTCCCTGACACTCCTGGCCTCATTCAGTGCTGGGCCCCCACTGTGGTTACTCAATCTTGCTCTCTCAAGTAGCCACCCCAAGTTTTCATCACTGCTCCGTTCTAAGTACCAGCTCCTGCAGATGACCTCCTTTCTCTTTACAGGCCTCAGGCACCTTACTTTTTCTGGGTTCCCCTCGGGCATACCCTTCTTCCATTTAGAACACGCCCGCAGGGTTGAGTCCCCTTATGCCCTGCGGAGGACACCCCAAGAATGAGGACAGGATTCCCCTACATCACCATCTTTTCCCCATCCCAGCCCTCCCAGCTCAGGTCCCCATCGCAGACCGGATTCCTGGGACCCCCAACCTTGCAGGTCTCCTTAGCTCCCCAACTCGGTGTGGACCCGTCATCCAGCCTTCCGGGCGAATGTACCGAAACTCTCCATCCCGGGGTCCAGGTCCCTAGCAGTGCAGTTCTAGACCCTCCCTCTGAGGATCCGGTCCAGCCCCACCCCCACCCCCGGAGGTAGGGCCCGGGCTCCCCATCCTCCTGTAAGAACGGGTCCCCGGCTCACTGGCTCTGGACTCACCGCCGCTGCCGAGCGGTGCGTGCAGCCAGGCCCCGCACGCACGCACGCACGCACGCACGCACACGCTCCCTGCTCGGGCTGCGGAGAGCTTCCCCGCGGGCAGGGCTCGGTCGCCGAGCGCGGGAGGAGGAGGGGACAGCCGGCGCCGCCCCTCCCCGGCCTCGGGCGGGCGGCGGCTGACCGCGGCCAAGAAAGTTGGCTGACTCCTCTTCCTTCCACCCAGGCACAGACCCCATTAGCAGAAGCAACACAAAACAAACAAAAAAGCCACCCAGGGATGGGGGGGCAACGACCCGAGACCCACTCCATTGTTTCCAAAAATCCACCCCCAGGGGGCCATTGCCCAAGTCCCCCCCAGGAGGGAGGAAACAAAAAAACTTTGTGAACCTGCAGACACTTTGACACTTTTTTCAAGGCTCATACAGCCCTAGAAAGCAGACACTTTCAGTCCTTGTATACTCCACCCGGCGGCGCTCCAGTGGGTCCTGCCTGATGGCCTATAATAGTACCCTATTATCTACCGTGAGAGAAAAAAAAAAAAAAAAAACTCAACCACAATAACAACAACAAAAATTCCCTTGAAGTAAGACTAACAGTTAACAAATCTAACTGGCTTTGCTGGTGAAAAACTTTCTGCTTTATCTAGAAAAAAAGAAAGAAATCAGATCCTGGAAAGATGGCCCATATAAGTGTTCTTGTAAGTGGTTCGTCAACTTTATTTCATTCCTGTTCCCAGACAATCAGGCTTAGTTCTGGTCTGCTCAGTTTTAGCACTTTTACCTCAGAAACATCTGAAGACAGCTCACATTTGTGCGAAGTTTTGCTGTTGAGAACATTTTCAAATCCATTATTGCTTATCTTTTTCTAAGCATCAGCAAACAATGAAAGCAAGTTATCCAGTGGGATTGTGGCCAGTTCATGATTAGAACATGTTTAGATCCTGGACAATGTTTAGATCCTGGTGCAGAGTCAGAAAGCAGAAAGAGCCCAGGGAGGGTCTTGTCCCAGGATCACTATTTTCCCCACAAGACAGTAGCCCAGTATACCAATCCACAGGTGGAAATGTTGTCAAAGGACCCTTCCAGGTCACCTCAGAGATGCCAAGGAATTCTATATCATTTAAAACGGGGACCTTGGCCACCAAACTGCCTTATAATCACTTTTCTAAATGTATATACTCATATAATAATACTACTCTCACTTTTGATTAGAGAAGCTTCTCTACTCAGATGGCAGTGACCACTGGGATGACTCAAAAGACACCATAGTGCTGAGAAGTGACAGTAGAATGTTCAGCACTGAGACCTATCACACCTTCCCAGTTTCAGGGTCCCTTGTGGAAGTGGTAACAGAAAGATTATAAGAATCAAAGGAAGGGTAGGACTGCTTCATAATAGGGGGGAAAGATGATGACATCAAAATAAAATAGAGACTGAGATGGGGAGGAGATGTGATGGAGGGGGAAATTGGAGGTGGGGAGGAAATTATCATGGTTTATTATCTATAATTATGAAAGCAGTCAATAAAAAGTTTAAATAAATAATTAATTAAATGGGGACCTTGGGCTGGAGAAATGGGTCAGCAGTTAAGGTGCTTGCCTGCAAAGACTGACAACCCTGGTTCAATTCTCCAGAACCCAGGTAAAGCCAGATGCATATTGGCTAGAGGCTCTGGTGCATTCATTCTCTCTCTCTCTCTCTCTCTCTCTCTCTCTCTCTCTCTCTCTCTCTCTCCTTGCAAATATTTATTTATTTATTTATTTATTTATGATGGGGCCTTTCACATAAGCAAATATTTATTTTTGTAAACCAGAGATTATAATTATATAAAAAAGCTGATGAAAAGGTGGTGAAAGCTCCCTTTACTGCTTGTAGCTACTCCTAGAAAGGAAATACACACAGGTGCACAGGCAGGCTCAGTTCAACTAAGTGAGCTCTTCAGCCAGAGCTGAGAAGTTTGGGACATGAGTTCTTGCCTTTTTTTCAGGGTTTCTTTGGGTTTTGATTTTTTTTTTATGAAAGCTCTTTTACCTCCAGTGTGAAGTTGTACAAAGAGACTTAGTGTTCTAATGTATAGCTTCTTAAACTGTGGGTTGCAGCCTCGAATTGAAGGTCAATTTGAATGGAGGGGTCACCAAAAATTTGAGAATAGGTAACTGAATGTCCAGTGATCAAAAATCAATTCAAGCCGGGCGTGGTGGCACACGCCTTTAATCCCAGCACTCGGGAGGCAGAGGTAGGAGAATCGCTGTGAGTTCGAGGCTAGCCTGAGATTCCATAGTGAATTCCAGGTCAGTCTGGGCTAGAGTGAGACCCTATCTCGAAAAACAAAACAAAACAAAAGAAAAAGATAAAATCAATTCAAGGGGCTGGAGAGATAGTTAAGTGGTTAAGGCACTTGCCTACAAATTCCAATGACAGGTTCGATTCCCCAGTACCCATGAACAAAGTGGTGAATGTATTTGGAGTTCATTTGTAGCTGATGGAAGCCCCACTGTACCCAGTCTGTTTCTCTTCTCTCTCTACTTGCAAATAAGTAAAAATAATTCTTTAAAAGTCAGTTCAAAATCAAATGTGCAATGACTCTGAGCTGCTTCTAGCAGCACTCGCCTCTTTTGTATGGTGGGACTTTAGTTTTGGTTCTGAACACACAACCTGTGCACTTTGCACTGTTCATGTACCAAGCAATACAACAAACACAACCTGAAACATCTCACCTCAGAGTCAAGCCTTGTAAACTGCAGCGTTTTCACTGCATGTACAAAATTTTCTGCTCTTATAGAAGCACAATGGCTTAATTATAGGAAACAAAGACTAAGATTTTCCTACCATCATTCCTCAGTTTGTACCAACTTAATAAGTTTGGATTGATTTGTTAGAATGTTTGATTTTTAGAAATGGCTGTTTAAATAGTTAACTCAAGTTTAATTATTTTTAATTATTAAATGAGGGGCTGGAGAGATAGCTCAATGGTTAAAGGCACTTGATTGAAAAGCCTGATGGCCCAGATTTGAATGCCCAGTTCCCATGTAAAGCCAGATGGACAAAGTGGCCCATGTGTCTGCAATGGCAAGAGGCCTTGGCATACCTATACTAATTCTCTGTCTCTCTTTCTCAAATAAACAAATAAAAATATTTTTAAGAATCATTAAATGAATTTTGGCTTGTGATTAGGATAGAATTTCTGACAATTTCAAGCCTGGCATGGTGACACAAGCCTTTAATTCCAGCACTTCAGAGGCACAGAGAGGATGATAGCTGTGAGTTTGAGACTAGCCATGAGCCACCACTATGCCTGGCTTGAGAAAATTATTTTTTGGATGTATGTGTGTGTGTGTGAGATGTGGTGAATATGTGGTATGTTATATGTAGTGTGCACACATGTCTCTGTGGATGCATGTACTGTCCATCTGCAGTGTCATGGTTTGATTCAGGTGTCCCCCACAAAAAAATGAATGTGTTCTGAATGACTGATCCCCAGCTGATGACAGTTTGGATATTAAAACCTCACTGGAGCTGAGTTGTTGGAGGTGAGTTTATGAGGGTTATAAGCCAGCTTCCCCTTGCCAGTGTTTGGCACACCTTCCTGGCATTGTTTGCAGTGCTGTGGCAGAGGTGATGTCCACCCCTCTGCTCATGCCATCGTTTTCCTTGCCAGGATGGAGTCTCCCCTTGAGTCTATAAGCCAAATAAACCCATTCCTCCACAAGCCACTTTTGCTTGGGTTCTTTCTGCAACTAGAATTCTGACTACAATATGCAGGTAGAGGCTAGAAGAGAGCTTTGGGTGCCACACTGATTTTCCTGTCTTTGCTTCCCTCCAAAGCCCAGGGTACAAATGTGAATGGCCGTGCTCAGCTGTTTAAATGGGATCTGGGGAAATCAAACCTGAGCTGTCCCAGGTCCTCACAGGCATTCATGCTTAAGTAGCAAGTTCTTTTAACCAATGAACCATTTCCCCAGTTCTTTCATGGCTCTTAAAACAACTTGGTGTCATGCAAATAAACAGCACAGAGAAGATACACATGTTGCTCCTGGGCCCCCAGGAAGCCTGGGCATGCTTAAAGTTGTAAGGCCTTGTATGTGATCAACTACTATCTGATATAACTCATTCCTGGTTCGAGAGTTTCAGGTGGCAAACTATAAGGATGAGTGGTAAAATGACCAACCAGGAAATTCTTTATATTATTAGTTAAGTCATATGCATTCCTAAATTATAAGAACATTCAATGTATGTTGTAGTTTTAACAATTTTTGTGTGTGTATTCATGGGTGTGGGGGGAGGTTTGTGTATACATACGTGTGCACATGTGTGGAGGCCCAAGGTCAACTTGAGGCTCTATCCACTTTTTCTTTGAGATAGGGTCTCTCACCAGCTTAGATCTCTCCAATTAGGCTGGATTGTCTGGCCAGCAAGTGTCAGGCACTGCTTGTTGGCACTGCTAAATGAGGGCAAGGAGGACAAAGGATTAATGATGTTTGAACATGTTTGAAACCCCAGTGCTAATCTGGTAGGTGTTTCGCCAGCTCCATCATCAACCCTGACTCCCAACCCCATGAGCAAGCCACATGAATCCAGGTTTGCACTCCAGCTATGCCTGGAAGGTGGCAGTTCCTCTGCCCCCACAATCTGATACGTGCCCAAGCTCACATCTACATGCAAAGCAGGTATTCACAGGTCGCTGATAATTGCCAATCCCCGTTGCCCATCTTGTCCCCTCCCTCCTCCTCTATCTCTAGTTAACCAAAGGGGCTCCTACAATAAACGGGAATATTTTCCACACCTTTTCCCTGGGTCTCTGCCCGTTATTCTCTCTGAAGAGATGAGCTGAGCTGAACGCACAGGAAACCATCTTTAAAGAGCTGTAACACTTCACCGGGTTTTCCGGCCCATGGGCATGCCTCCACAGCAGCCACCGTGCAGCCACTTCCAGAGCTGTAACCTGGGGCGGACCTCCCAGGGCATCTTCCAAGGGCTCCGGCCAGCCAGTGACAGCTGGCTGGACAAGCTCCCTGCGACCCAGCCCGCCAGCCCCAGCAGCACCCCGGCAGCCAGCTGGGACCCAAAGAAGCAGTGGCGCCAGTGCTGCCCCAGCCAACCTCAGAAGCATCCCAAGAGCAGCTGGCCTGGCTGCGCCCACCGGGTACACTCCCACCCTGGGCGGCTGCTGGGGACCAGAAGCGTTGCTGACAGACTGCATGGCCTGGGAAAACTCTGCCCAGACTTCAGGACCAGCTCCATTCTCCTTGCATTAAAATCAACAATCAAGCCCTAGGGATCTGCCTGTTTCCACCACCCCAGCTCTGGGGATTACAAATGGGTGTCTGTATGCCCATTTTTTTAAAAAAGGAGTGTTTTACTTTTATTTTATTTTATTTACTTGCAAGTAGAGACAGAGAGAGAGAGAGAGAGAGAGAGAGAGAGAGAGAGAGAGAGAGTTGGTGGAGAAAAGAATGGCACTCCAGGGCCTCCTGCTGCCACAAACGAACTCCGGATGCATGCAACACCTTGTGTACCTGGCTTCACGTGGGTACTGGGGGATTGAACCCAGGCCATTAGGCTTTACAGGCAAACACCTTAACTGCTGATCCATCTCTCCAGCCCCATGCCAATTTTTTTAAATGTGGATTCTGGGCATCAATTTAGGTATTTATGCTTGAAAGGTAAGCACTTTATTGAATGAGCTGTCTCCCCAGCCCTTAACATGTGTTCCTAGAAAAAAAAAAACTAAGTTTAGGAAGTACAACTCATCATTGGCTCCTCACAACTTAATGTCAAATTAAAGTATGGAAATAAAAATGAAAGCCCTTCCCTAATTTGTCTGCAGAAATTTCCAACTAAAAGACCTCATGGTGATTGGCCCTGATCACAACCCTACCTTTAGAGGTAGTGATAATATGCCCCCCAAAATCTGAAAGGTTCTGGTAGTTTTATTTCCTCCTTTTTCCTTGCTCCTGATTCATGGTCATTATATCCTGGAGGAAAGGAGGTAATGAGCAAATTCCTGAGCATTTGGAACATCAGAATTGAACTTCAGACTAATGCCAAAAGTTTATAAAAGTAAATGCTTTTCACTCAACCTAACTGCAATTCACAGTGGGCTGTGCTATAAAAGATTTTGTAGGAATATTTCTCAGGATATGAATTACAGAAGAAGTCGTGTGAATTTTTCCAGGATGAAAGCTGAGACTTTGTTAATGAGTATGTTGCAAGCAGAGGGAAGCACTCAGATCCCTAGCTCATTGCATTCCATCATCCACCCTTTAAGGGAAGTTGATGAACAAAGGGATAGAGTCTACCCTCTGTTGCACTGCCATGGGTCAGAATTCCCTGAAGGTACAGTGTTCTCTCCACAGCTCTTGACCCTTCTAGGGGAAACTTGGCTCTCAGCTCACTTAAGTAGGAAGGCAAGATGAAAATGGCAATTTTGGACAAGTTCAGTAACAATTGCATTATTCATGCTTGCTTGACTCTGGCTTGGTTTCAGGGTTTTAATGATCTAAGAAAAAAAAATAAACGCAATAATTTTTCGTAAACATGCTGCTCAAGTTTACAGTTTTTTTCTTTTCCTTTTTTTTTTCTGAAGAAGGGTGAACTAGGGAGCCAGATCTGGCGTGCATGTGCCCATCTGGAAAACAGTCAGAATAGATGAGATTTAGGAGCCCATACCTCAACAAAGCTCAGATGAACTAGGATCCAATCGTCAGAGACATGAATGTGGCAAAACCTAGAATTTGATCAAGAGTGACTTTTGACCACGTAAGATAACAGCAACTTGAGCTGACCTCTCCTGTAGTCCATAGACATCTTCTGTACCATTTACTTCTTTGAATCCTCCACTAGACTACAAGCTCCCATGGATCAAGTTTTGTCTATGTGATATTTGTTTTCATATTCATAGGAGATAACATGACATTTGCTCAAAAATACTTGGGGGGAGGGCTTGGGTGATGGCTTAGTCATTTAAGGCACTTGCTTGCAAAGTCTGCTGGCTTGGGTTCAATTCCCTAGTATGCATGTAAAGCCAGGCATACAAAATGGAACATGTGGCTGGAGTTCATTTGCAGTGGCAAGAGCCTTGATGCATCCATTCTCCCTATCTCTCTCTCTCTATCTCTCTCTCCCTGTCTCTCTATATCTCTCTGTCTCTCTCTGGTAAAAATTGTAAAATTATTGTTTTCAATAGTGAAACAAATAATATGAGAGATTATTGGCACATTAGGAATCCATTTGGTTCAGGTGTACAGGATCATTTGATCTAGAACCCTTTGAAGATGCTAGAATGATCTAGAAATGGACTAAGTAAAGAAAATATGCCATTAAGATGGAACCAAGGAAGATAAGAAAAAGCAAATGTGCTTCTATCTGAGAAAAAGAGGAGAGAAAAAGGAAGAAAAGAAAGACCAGAAGTAATTCTGGGTCTTCAGTGGGAGTGCTAAAGTAGAAGACTATTTAATTTGTTTTCAATGTATGGTCTCACTGTAGCCCAGGCTGCCCTGGAGTTCACTCTATAGTCCCAATATGGCCACATACTCACATAGTAAACCAACTACATCTGCTTTCCCAGTGCTGAAATTAAAGGCATGGGCCACTAGGCTCAGCTTCAATTTTTCAAAATGTCAAATTTAATTAAACTGAAGTAAACTGAGTTAAGAATTCAACCTACAAAAGGATTATTCTAGGTAGTTTAAAGTCAAGTAAAATTCTCCTTTTCATTCTTCCTCTCAAATAAGTTTCTCTATTGCCCTTCCAACCCTGAGGATATCCAGGGAAGACCCTAGCACTCACTCGGGTTTAAAGGGCCAACTTCATTGGATATGTTTCCCTGAAAGATTCAAAAATATTTGACATCCAAGGGATTTTTGACCATTCTTAGATATCAGCAAAGCCAAAGAGAAATTCTAGCAGATGGACTAGAGAGATATCTCAGTGGTTAAGGCACTTCCCTGCAAAGCTTAACAACTTGAGCTCAATTCCCTAGTGCCCCCTCAAAGTCAGATACACAAAGTGGAACATGCATCATGAGTTTGTTTGCAGTGACTGGAAGTCCTGGCATGCCCATTCTCTGTCTCTGTCTCTGTCTGTGTCTCTCTCTCTCTGCTTACAAATAAAAATAAAAAATGTGTCTAGTCATTGTAAAAGAAAAAGAGAGAAAAAGAAAGATGAAAGGAAGAAAGGAAAGAAGAGAATGGTATTTCTAGAACTTATTTTCTTTTTGATAATTTTCAATGTTTTATAAAAATACAGAAGTGATTGGCTACTGTTCATTATTCTCCACAAATTATAAGTCTAGTGCTCTATAAATAATTATTGATTATTGCAGGACAAAAATTCAATGAAGTTAATTACAGTAATTGTGATGGTGATGTGTGGGGTGCTTTGTGAGCATCCTGTTCTTATGAGCTCATAGCAACAATAAATAAGGACCTTTATTTTCTTTCTTTTTTTTATTGTCCATAATGAGTTACATTGTTTAGTGGGCAAACAATGAGTTGATATCCCCATTCCCAGTCAGCTAGACATCCTCCTCCTTGGGCCATCTGTATCAGTCTTTGTGGTAGGGGACCATGGATAGCCCAGTCTTCAGCCGGGTTCTCCTGACCCAAGTGTGTTGTTACTGAGGTATGCCATGCCTCTGATATTCTCCCCCACCATGGCTCTCACAATCTTTCTGCCCCCTCTTCCTCTCAGTTCCCTGAGTCGTGGTGGGTAAGTATTAAGGAAGCTTTAATGTTGTGAGCTTAGGGGTTTTTGTGTCGAGAATCGTTGGTTTCTGTCTCACTGGCTTATCCTGTGTTGATTGAATGGCTGTGGCTGTGGGTCCCTTGTTCATCCCATCATTCTTTGAGGTTTCCATATGGATATGACTGCGGTTGCTCATCTCTTGCCAGGATGTTAGCTTTCTGCCTGCGGTCGGTTGGTAGGGTTATATGGGCCACAGATCTCTCGCTGCATCCTGAAAAATACAAACACAATCTCCATTGGAGAGTGAGATCAGTATAGGTTAACAAATATATACACCATTCTGGATTACCTAGCTTCTATTTTTAGTAACCTCCTGGTCAGTCGCTCACATAGTGCATCTTTTCTTGGAAGCCCAAGACTACATATTGCACTGAACCCCCAGTTCCAATCCAGGGTTCTCCCTCACTGAGTGGAATATTTGGCTGAATTAAATAACTGTTGAATGTCTACCCCAGGACCAGGCTCCTCCTTTGCACAAGTGCTTCTTTCTTGGTTTCTGTTCTCTCCTAGTAGGAGGTGTGCTCAACTTACTCATGGCCGCAGACTGTGTTTCATGCCAGTGGTCTGTTTACTCCAGCTGTCGTTGATCAGCTTCCCCTGGCAGCATATGTAGTGCCTTCCAGCACTGCACTAACTGCCATTTGGGGCTGGTTACCATTCCATACCATGAAGGGTCTCTCGATGCTGATCAATGGCATTCTGTGGTTTCTTCAGCAACAGGGTTTTGCCTCAGGCCTGGGGAGGGCGTTCAAGAGCCTTGACAGAATTCTGTCTTGTTTTTGGAACCTCATGGGTCACTTTGGTCAACAGCTCAGGGAGGGAAGAAACCCGTGGCTGGGACCTGGGGCTGTCAGGCAGCTCAATTATTCACAGACTTAGACCTTCTCCCCTACTACTCATGGCCCCTCTTACCAGTTGACGCCCACTACTTACTCATTAGGTTACAGTATGCTCATGAGGATTTTATGTTTTTAAACCTAATTTGGATTAGCCTCATGCTTAAGTCATTCCCCTCCCCCCTTCCCTTACACCTCGTTCATAACCTCTCACTTCTTTCTACTAGTCTGCATAAAGAAAACGGTTATCCTGGTTAAAGAACGCATATGAGGGAGAATATGCGGCGTTTGATTCTCTGTTCTTTTGAGTGTTCGCTTAGTAAGATCTGCTCAAAGTCAGACCATTTTTTCCTAAATTTCGGAATTTCATTTTTCCTTTCAGCTCAGTAGAATTCCATCATGTAAATATACCACAGTTTCGTTGTCCATTCCTCCATGAGTGGGCATTTGGGTTGATTCCAATTCTTGGCTATTATGAATTGAGCTGCTATAAATATAGTTGTACAAAATTTTCTGCATCGAGATGTGGCATCTTGCGGGTAGATGCCTAGTAGAGGGATAGCTGGGTCCATTGGTAGTTCTATATCCATTCTGTCTAGGAGTCTCCACACTGCTTTCCATAATGGTTGAACAAGTTTGCAATCCTACCAGCAGTGAATGAGAGTTCCTTTTTCCCTGCATCCTCGACAGCAACGATTGTTGTTGGTTTTCTTTATGATTGCCATTCTGACAGGGGTAAGATGGTATCTCATTGTGGTTTTGATTTGCATTTCCCTGACGCTTAAGGATGCTGAGCACTTTCTTAGATGAGTCAAGGCCATTTGTGTTTCCTCCTCCGGGAATTCTCTGTTGAGATCAGTACCCCATTTTTTGAGGGGGCATTTTGGGTTTTTGTTATTAATTTTTTTGAGTTCTCTGTAGGTTCTGGAAATTAGGCCTCTGTCTGAGTTGTAGCTGGTGAAAATCCTTTCCCAATTTGAAGGGGGTCTATTGGCTCTGAGTATGGTTTGTTTGTCTGTACAGAAGTTTTGAGCCTGATCAGGTTCCATTGGTTAAGTGTTTGTTGTATTTCCTGGGCTGCTGGAGATTTGCTCAGGAAATTTTTCCCTACTCCTATTTCATGTAAAGTTCCTCCTATTTTTTCTTCCAGGGTGTTCAGAGTTACTGGATTTTGTTGCTTTCTCCTCTGAGGGCACCGTGGGCCATCGGCGGAGGGAAAACGGAGAAGCGGCGGGAGCCGAGTGAGCTGTCCGCTGTCTCAGGGCTGGGGCCCACAGAGCTGGGGGAATGGCGCAGGGTGGTCCAGCGGGACACAGAGGCGAGCAGATGTGTATTATATATCCACATGGTTCTTTATTCAATTGGGGGATTTATATTTTATAGGAAAGGGTGTCAAGGGGATTGGGAATGGGGAAGAGAAAAGGAGATTGGTTGATGGGGGTGGGGAGTTGGCAGCCTGCACTAGGATAGGTGGGTGGGGACAACCTGAGAACACCTCATTTGGGGGTCATGAGTGGCGGGAAATACGTGATGCTAGCCATTGGTACAAGGAAGTTTTTCTGATACCCAATGCCATCATGCTGAGATGGAAATGCTTGTTTCTGTGGCTAGGCCATGGGGGCTGGCGTCAGGATAGGTGGAGCTGGGAAACGCCTACCGAATTATTGGGATTTCACCCCACTCATACATCCTTAACCCTTTGTTTTCTATGCCCTCAATAGCAGCGCCAACAGGCAGTGCCCAACAGGATTTATATTAAGGTCTCTGATCAATTTGGAGTTGATTTTTGTGCATGGTGAAAGGAGTGGATCTATTTTCATTTTTTACACATGTTTATCCAATTCCTCTAGCACCATTTGTTGAAGATGATATCTTTGGCCCAGCATACATTGTTGGCCCCCTTGTCAAAGACCAAATAACTGAAGTTACTTCCATTTAAAGCTGGGTCTTCAATTCTGTTCCATTGATCTTTCTTTCTGTTTTTATGCCAGTACCATGCTGTTTTCATTACTATGACTTTGTAGTATGTTTTGAAGTCAGGCATGGTGATACCTCCTGAGTAGGATTTTTTTACTTAGAATAATTTTGGCTATCGGAGGTCTTTTGCCCTTCCAAATAAATTTAGAGATTATTTTTTCTATGTCTGTGAAGAAAGAGGTTGGGATTTCTATCGGCATAGCATTGAATCTGTAAATTGCTTTTGGCAGGATGGCCATTTTTGCTATATTGATTCTCCCTAACCATGAGCATGCAATATCTTTCCATCTTCTCATGTCTTCCTTTATTTCCTTCTTGATTGTTTCAATATTTTCCTTATATAAGTCCTTTACAACCTTGGTTAGTGATATTCCAGGGTATTTGATTTTCTTTGAGGCTATAGAAAATGGGACAGTCTCTCTTATGTCTTTTTCTGTCTGCTTGTCTTCTGCATATA
>PVHP010008707.1:0-52470 GCA_004024765.1 Zapus hudsonius | reverse complement strand
ATGCAATAGAAGTAGGCCTAGGATAGAAAAAGAATGTTGGACTAGATCTGGAATAGTGGAGGGAAAGTCACTTGGTTTCCGGTTTTTTCTTTATAAATGCACATTTGTATGTGTCTTTTTGTGAATGATAGCTCATGTGGAGATCAGAGGGCAAATTTTGGTTATGAGTCCCTGACTTCTACCTCCTTTGAGGTAGGGTCTCACATTTTTTGGCCTGACTAGCTGTTCCCCAAGCTTTGCTTCTGGAAGATTTTCCTGTCTCCACTCCCCTTCTTGCCCAGTGGCTGGGATTACATATGCCTGTCACAGCATTTGCCTTAAAAAAATGTGTGAGTGTGGACACATGTGTGCCAAAGCATGCATGTGGAGGTCGGGTTGATGTCTGTCTGCCTCACAATTCTCACAATTCTGTTCTTCGTTGGACTCACTTTTAGCTTCTGGGACATTGTTCAGTTTCTGCCTTCCATCTAGCCATCAGTGTTAGTTTAGCACACTGGGATTATGAAGCCCACCTCGGCTTCCACCTGTTCTATGGGGTTTGGAGATCTAAAATCCAGATTCATAAACATATTATGGAAGACCATATCCTAGTTTTCAAAATTAATACACTGTGAACAGCCCCTCATATTTCCTTCTTGTCATTTCTATTCCTGCTCATATTATCGAGATCATATGTGTCATTTAAGTGCTTCAGCTTTTCTTCTGGTTATGATGGAAATTTATGCTTTTGTAGAAAATAGCATCGTTATGGGAATACACACACCAAAAAAAAAAAAAAAAAGAAAGAAAAAAAAAAAGAAAAAGTGAAACTTGCACATGATCACTCCTTTTTGGTGTATACTACGTTTTGGTGTATTTCTGTCCAGTACTCTTGTTTTCTACATTTTAAGACATAACAGGTCAAGTAAAGGCATTAGTGGCTGCGGCTCCAGGCGTGGATCAGGGTCACGCAACAGCCTGCAGAAGCAGATCAGCACCGCGCCTCCTGGACAGGGGTCGCGTCGGGGCTCCCGGTGCACTCGAGCGCGGAGCTCCCTCGTGGTGATCGTAGACGGCTTCAGGCGCTCCACCCGGGCTTACCGAGCCTAGGACGACGGACGGAGACGCTTCGCAGCTTCCCGGGAACTTTCAAACCCGGGCTGGCAGCCGGAGCCCTGGAGCGGGCACGGCCAGGGGCGCACCAGGGTCGCTCCCTGACACCCGGTGGGCTCCTGAGCCCAGCCCTTCCTCGCTCGTGGCTCCCAGTCCTCCCTTCAGCTCATCTCCGAGGGAGGAAGCTGCCGGGCCCAAGTCTGCTTCTTGTCTTGCGGTAGATGCCCGCCGCCACCACCCGTCAAACCCGCCAGTCTCGCTTTGCAAGCCTGGAAGAAGTACGTCCCTTCTCGCTCGCCTTAGGCGCGGCCAGCGCGGACGGTACCATTGTGCCGTCTGCCGGAGGGGAGAAACGTTCACATGCAGCTCTCTGCTTTCCAGCGATCGGCCGTGGCTCCCGAGACACCGACGCTCCATCCTTCTAAGACCGCCATTCTATGGTCCCTGGGGAGGACGTTCAGAAGGCCGAGACTACCGTCAAGAGCTAGGCAGCGGTCACGCCGTTTCCCCCCCGCCCCCACCGACTCGCTTGGACCGTCCCGCCGCCGGAGCCCTGCAATCTCGCCGCGCTTCCTCAGGCCGGGTGGGTGCACCTGTGTGTGGGTTCCCAGCGCGGCTGCAGGGGAGGGGCTGGCTGCTGGGCGCGCGCGGCGCGGGGCGGGGCGAGCGCGCGCCCGGGACACCGGGAGGGAGCGCGCGTGCGAGCACAGCCGAGAGTAGCCGAGCGGAGCCGAGCCGAGCGGAGCTGCGAGGTGCCCGGGGAGACAGAAGCAGGCAGAGCCCGGCCGTGGCCGCCCGCGGCTCCGCGCCGATCGTGCTGCGTCGCGGGGCTCCGTGTCTCCCCGCCTGTGCCCTAGGCTCCCGCAAAACTTTTCTCCTTGGTCCCCGGGGTGTGTGTGTGTGTGTGTGTGTGTGTGTGTGTGTGTGTGTGTGTGTGCAGGCATCGCCGTCCTCCGCCGTCTCCGCGCTCCCCTGCAGCGGCCACCGAGGGGGACACCGCCACCCTCGCTCGCCGGGCTCGGGCGCCCCTGCGCCTCCTCACCTGCTCGCTCGCTCCCGGGAACCGCGAGGGTACGGCACCCCTCGGAGGGGCCGCGCCGGGTCCGCGCCCCCCAGTGCCCCGCTCTCCGCTGGCCGATCCTCCCCGGCGCAACTTTCACTTGATTCCCGTGGCCGCCGCCGCCGCCGCCGCCGCCGCCGCTGCGGACGCACAAAGAGCGCGGGCCGGGGAGCGAGCGGGCGAGCGGACGGGCGGGCGCGGGCCTCCGGGCCAACGAGCCGGGCGGGCCGGCGGGCGGACAAAAGGGGACCCGCTGCCTGCGCTGCTCTCCCGGTGCGGGTCCCTCGTGGCCGGCCCCGCGCGCCCCCTGCCCGCACCCCGCGGGGCACCGTCCCCGCAGTGCTCCGGACCCCGCGAGCGGAGCTTCGGGGCGCTCGTCGCTGCTGGTGGTTGGGGCTCCAGGGCTGATAAATGATAGAGGATACAATGACTTTGCTGTCTCTGCTGGGTCGCATCATGCGCTACTTCTTGCTGAGACCCGAGACGCTCTTCCTGCTGTGCATCAGCTTGGCGCTGTGGAGTTACTTCTTCCACACGGACGAGGTGAAGACCATCGTCAAGTCCAGCCGGGACGCCGTGAAGATGGTGAAGGGCAAGGTGGCCGAGATCATGCAGAACGATCGGCTCGGAGGACTGGACGTGCTGGAGGCCGAGTTTTCTAAGACCTGGGAGTTCAAGAGCCATAACGTGGCGGTTTACTCCATCCAGGGCCGGAGAGACCACATGGAGGATCGCTTCGAAGTTCTCACGGATTTGGCTAACAAGACGCACCCGTCCATCTTCGGGATCTTCGATGGGCACGGCGGCGAGGTAGGAGCCCCCCTGGGTGTGTGTGTGTGTGTGTGTGTGTGTGTGTGTGTGTGTGTGCATGGGGATGGGGCCGGGTAGGACCTGGGTGACAGGGGGGCGTGGTGATAACCTGATGCCTGGACAGATGCCACTCCAAGTTGTCAAAAATCCTGCTGGAAGATCTGTGGGCCCTGAAGGTTCTATTTAGCAGTGAGACATCCACTGCGCATTCCTGGCTGTTTCAATATAAGCTCCTTGAGATCAGAAGCCAACAAATAAACGCAGCTATTTTGGGGAACTTAAGTGGGAATGAAGGGTGTTTCCAGTGAACTTAGCCTCAGCTTCTTGAGAGGAATTCATTCTAGGGGTTCAGGCCCAAGTAGCCTGGAAGTAGGAGGTTAGCATCTTTGATGTACTCTTAAGGGAAACAGACTAAGTCCGCTGGGCTGAGTGAGAGTGAAGGTGGAGGAAGCTGTGAAGGCTTCACTTTAGGAAAGGACCCCCGACTCTGTCAACTTGGCTGGTTCAACCTGGCCGCTTGACGGCAGTGCCTCCCTGGTGGTGGGTTTTCGCTGAATCGCTATGGGACCAATGATATCCCTTGGCCTTTGCACAGTTGTCTATTACGCCTGAAAAGCAGGTGACAGCCACAACCTCCGTGTGCCTTAACCAGCCTGAGGGTGCAGATGTCTCCTTGTTTCTATACACCTTTGTTTGGGGCTCATCTGGGAGCAAGTGATGGTGTGTGGGGGTGAGCTCATGGCCAGGTTAGGTTTTTCTCACATATTTCTTCCTGAGAGGCCCACCTGCTTTGTACTTTGGGGCTCAGGCTTCCTGGTCCCATGAATGTTGGCTCCCTGTCCTTGCTTGGGCCTGGGCCTTGGGAACTGAGCGTTGTGACTTGAGTCATCACATCTGTTTCATTGGATCAGTTTGTAACAGAGTTTCATTGCTCCATGCTCTCTCTCTCTCTCTCTCTCTCTCTCTCTCTCTCTCTCTCTCTCTCTCTCTCTCTCTCTCTCGATGCTTTCTCATCCTTGCTTCTTCCTTTTTATCACCCACCCCTCTCCTTTCTCTGCCTTCTAGCCCCTGAGCTGTCAGGAGGGAATTATAGGGACTGTCATTCTTCTGGCATCTACTCTGTTCTTTGGTCGTGGATTTGGGTAAACATTGATAAAGCTTTCAATTGGTTATCTTATCTGCACTTTGCACCCACCATCTGCGTGGCACTGCCAGGCCTTCTTGCCTTGTTGAACCACTTTGTGAAAATAACAAACAGTAGGAAAACTTTCTGATAAAGCTGAAGCCAGTCTTTCTATTTTCCATCACCTCATGCTATTTATAATATGTATTTCCGAATGAAGTTTCTCACTAGTTGTAATTTTTGTGTGGTATGGGGTTCTCCTTCCCTTGACCATAGGGTAGTGAAAGAGGCAAATTGAGACACTAATTGAGACATTGAGAGAAGAGACACTGCATACTTTGACCAAAACATACCTGTATACCAGTATAATTGCCAGTAAAATGACCAATTTGTTTTCTTGACTTGAGTCTGAATGTCTGTATTTTCATTTCATTTTATTTTATATGCTTAGACTTAGTGGAGGGGCATGGAAGCTGTGATTGATTTGTAAACCGGCTTTTATATCTTATGTATTTTTATATTAAAACTATTGGCTAGAAAATCTGACTGTGGCTTTGGAAAGCACATTTTTAAAAGTTTCACTGTGATATCAGTATTGTAAAACTTTGGGTTATTTATGGCTGTCTAGGCTTGATATATTGGCATGTTTTGAGCCTGAACATATGATTAGATGATTAAAAAAATTTTTTTTTGTTTTTGTTTGAGGGAGGTCTCACTCTAGCCCAGGGTGACCTGGAATTCACTATGTAGTTTCAGGGTGGCCTCAAACTAAAGGCACTCCTCCCACCTCTGCTTCCCCAGTGTTAGGATTAAAGGCATGCACTACCATGCCCAGCTGATTAAAAACATTAAAAAAATGGATTTTTCCAAGACCTAAAATATGTAGACCCACAGAGGTTTCAGACTAAACTATAGCAAAAACAAAAACCCGGTACTATCTGAGGTAAATATGTATCCAGAAACACTGGTGATAAATGCTTTCATTAATCTCTAACTATTTAACATGTACTTGGCTTTTCATTCCATTTTTAAAGTAATAAATGAAAAGATGATCATCTTTACTTAGTCCAACTGCGGAGTGCATTTCATTGTGTCTTATGTCAAAATGCTTGGTGTTTGCAAAAGAATATGATCAGTACCCTGAAAAATAGAACAATTATTTTTTTTTCTCTAACTTCCTATTATGCTCAGCCAGTTCATTCATTTGGCTTTGTTTTAGGGCAGAATCAGAAGGCGTTATTAAAGGAGTGATTTTAGTCTCTGTTGAGAGTGTGATAACAACAAATCCTATTGGGGTATTTCTCTTTTTCTTTTCCACCCTCTCTTGCTATACCATTAGAAGAAAACCTCACCATGTAGTTCTTGTCTTTTGTATTGTGAGCTCCTTTAACATTCGCCAGAGGAGGGTGCCACTGTTTGATTTTTGGTGCAGGCGATGACTATAAAAAGAAGAGGTCTTTTCTGAACTATTATTTGTGTGTGTAACATGCATGCACAAAGGATGAATGAATAGTTGAATTTTATTTGTAATAATTCACATAGATAAAATAGGCCATCAAAGGGCCTATCTGATTGTAGTGCTGTTTGGATCAAGATGGGAACTTAGGTGTCTGTGCATGTCCATTTCATCTTCATATCTATTTCATCCCATTTAAAAATAGTTATTTGAGAGAGAGAGAGAGAGAGAGAGAGAGAGAGAGAGAGACACTCAGAGGGAGAGAGTGGGTATGCCAGGGTCTCCAGCCACTGCAAATGAACTTCAGACACATGCACCACCTTGAGTATCTGGCTTTCCAAGAGCACTGGAGAATTAAATTCCTTTTGCTTTGTTGGCAAATGCCTTAACCACTAAGCAAATTCTCCAGCCCTCATCCCATATTTTGATGAGATGCTAATGGCTAGAGAAATTTCGACCTTCTTTAGGCTAGATAGCTAGTTTGAGGCCTTTGGTTGTTAGTTTTCATATTAAACCACTGGACCAACAGGTTGCATATTTATCTACATAGAAACCATCCTAGGTATGCAAGGATGAATATAACTTTTTTTTTTTTTTTGTGGTATGGTCTCACTCTCTCCCAGACTGACTTGGAACTCATTCTGTAGTCCCAGGCTGGCCTTGAACCCACAGTGATCCTCCTACCTCTGCCTTCCAAGTGCTGGGATTAAAGGTGCATATTACTGTGTTAAATATTTATTTGAGAGAGAGAAAGGGAGAAAGAGAAAGAGAGAAGAGAGAGAGAGGGAGGAGACAGAGAGAGAGAGAGAGAGAGAGAGAGAGAGAGAGAGAGAGAGAGAGAGAGAGAGAGAGAGAACACACACCAGGGCTTCTTGCAGCTGCAAGTGAATTCCAGATGCATGTGTGACTTTGTGTATCTGGCTTTATGTGGGTACTGGAGAATTGAACCCTGGGCCACCAGGCTTTGCAAGCAAGCACTTTTAATCATTTAGCCATCTCTCTCCATCCCCTATTACTGCTTTAAAGAATATATATATATATATATATATATATATATATATATATATATATATATATATATATATATATAATTTCTTGAGTGTTGACACTTAGCTTGAAAAAGTTACATATTTCATACCAGAGCAGAGTGTACTTCAAGTGCTTTCAGTGGCTGTAGTCTTTGAGGTTCAACACTAAAAAGCTCAGGAGAGAAGCTGTGTGGGGAGCTTGCCTGAGGGGTCCATGTATATGGTTGCCTCTTTAGATTGGTGGTTCTTAACTTTGTCTGAGTCATGCTTTCCTTTGAGAATATTATGAAGATATATATTCCAGAAAAAATAGTCACACACATAAAACTTTGTTTATAATTTCAAAGATAAGGTAAGTAATGTACGAAGGCTCTGTATTTCAGTTAAGATAGAATAGAATCTACCTTAAATCTATCACTAATGAGTCTAGGTCTTCGAGGAGCTGTGTACCTAGACCCCTCCTTGGTACTCTTGCTTCTGCTGGCATTGGCATTTATTGACTTGTGCTGCCTTGTTGCCCACAAAGGTTGTTATGAGTAATAGTCTTCCAAAGCTCTCTGACCCATTAGTGCAAGAATGTCATTGTGGATTTTGTTACATTATATAGTATCCTTTTTATGAAAACCAAGGGAGAAACAGTCTAATAATTCATTTTTAAAATAATTCTTGTTTTTATTTTAAGGATGTAGAATCATATGAATGACTGATTTTGTATTTCTTACTGCTAGCAGAGCCTCTGACCTACCTCTAGTACATGTGAAGAATTTTATAGAATACATTTACTTGGCATATGAACCTTATTCCTAGGATAGCTAATCTTTTCTACATTCAATTTACCTTTGTTCCACTATTCTCTTTCTCCTCATATATATCATTTTATCTTGTCATATTATGTGTGTTTATGTAAGTTTCCTAAGATACAGTTTTGACTAAATAAGTTATGAATGGCACAATGTTCTGCTTTTCATATATTACAACTGAGATTAGTAAATGTTTGGTGTTAGGACAAATGCTTTATAGTTTAAGAGAAAAATTCAGTATATTTTGGTTTAAAATGGTACATTCAGTTTTTTTTCTATGTTCACATGTGTAGTGTGTGTTGGGTATGTGTGGTGGTCTGTGTGGGGTAGATGAACAAGTGCATGTAGTTGTGTGTATGTGCACTGCACCAAAGGAGAATGTTGTGTCAAGAGAGAGGGAATTTCTCACTAATTTCAGAATTCACCATTTTTTGCAAGCCCCAGTGATTCTCTAGTCTATGCTTTCCACAGGATGGGGAGTACAGGTATATGTGGCCACACCCAGGTGTTTACAGTGGTTGCTGGGGAATTGAACTCAGGTGGTCTCAGACCCCCCTCAGGCCATCATGCTTGAGCAGGAAGTATTCCTAACTCCTGATCCATCTCTCCAGTTCCTACGTTAAAATTTATTTGGCCATCCACCTTGTATGGAGCCTCCTCCTCATCCATCTTGATGAGGTAATGATTATGAAAAGGTTCCCCTTAGTCTCTGGTGGTCTCTAGAGTCCCTCTGACTTCCACCCTTGCTTTTTTTTTCTTTTTGAGACAAGGTCTTGCTATGTAGTTCAGGCTGGCCTCAAGCTCATGATCTTCATGCTTCAGCCTCCTGTTGCTTTTATGAATGACTCATAACTTTTAACTGTAGTGCATAACTTAAAGCAGACATTATCTTTGCTCCTTTCACAGGGAGAAGGGCTCAGTGATCCTAATCTCAGAGCTACCCTGATTTGGAGTGGGTTTTAGTCACTTTCAGTTGCTATGACCAAAATCCCTAAAAAAGCAACTTACATAAAGGAAGATTTATTTTAGCTCACAGTTTCAGAGGTCTTTGGAAAACAAGAAACAGTATGGTGGAGGGACGTGATGGAAAAAAGCTGTGCACTTCATGGCATCCAGGAAGCAGAGCACAATAGGGTGTGGAAGCACGATATAGCCATCAAAGGCATGTGCCTGTTCATCTACTTCCTTCAATTGGGCTCCTTATAATAGCCCATTCAGCTATGAGTTCATTGATGCATTCCTTAACACCCTTATTATCTAGTCACCTCTCTGTGGTGCCAACAGCTGGGGTCCAAGCCTTCATCACCTGTGTCTTCATGGAGCATTTCATATCCAGACAACAAACCAGGGTTTGTGCATGCTAAATACATACTCCTCCATTGAGTTAGATGTTAGCTCCCTACGCATTTGTAATAAAGGCGAATGTGTAATGTATAGGCAGTATGGGAATTGAACCTATGTATATTAGTCAGGGTTCTCTAGAGGAACAGAACCAACAGAATGAATTGTAGTAAACAAAAAGGGGATTTATTGGATTAGCTCACAGCAGTCTCACAATAGTAGTCTGCAAGCCCAAGAGTCAAGGAACTGATAGCCACTCAGTCCATATGGCTGGATGCCTTAGCAATCCCAATCCAGCACTGAAGGCCTAAAGCCCTCCTGGGAGCCCCTGGTCTTCAGTCCAGGCTGGAAGGCTGAGGAAGCTTTGTTCCAATGCTGACAAAGAGATGCATGACACCTGTGTTCTAGGACACAAGATGGAGGAGCCATGGCCTGGGGGTTTGGGATACATCTGCAGAGAAAAATGGGAGATACATTGGAAGTATTGTTGGCATTGATATTGAAAGCCAGCTGAGGGTCTTAGGCTGTCTTCTGTGGTTAGTGGAGAACACTGGATATTTTTAGCCAAGGGATGGTATAACATTCATGCTTTAGTCCTGTTCCTCCAATCTATCTAGATTTGATTTGAATGGAAAAGATAGAAGTGTGAGGTGGGGGGGTTACCCTGGAAGTTTGGGCCAATGCAGCAGCCATGAAGCTGGAGGGAAGGAGTGAAAGAGAAGATGACCAGATGATCTCGGATGGGAGAACTCTGATGTCGTAAAGCTCTTTTATGGTTCTTAGTATGGCACCATCTGCTGGAAAGGGGCGGGGCAGGGGTTTAATAGAAGAGTGTAACTTAGACCATAGTGACTGTGCCTGTAACTTTCTTTAGTTTCTCCCTTATCTTTAGTCATTTTCTGGGATTCAAAAAAACAAGCAGTTTCCTTAATATATAAAACATTAACCCTGTTATACTTCTAGATGGACCCATTTCATTTTCATTTCACTTCATTTGTAAATGCATATGTGTATGTGTGTGTGTGTATGTGTGTATTACTGAGTGTTCTGGTTCATGTATTTGTGTGTGCACAAGTGTGCATGAGGTAAGAGGCCAACCTTAGATGTTGTCCTCAGGAATGCTGTCTTCTTTCATTGTAATAGTTTCTCTCCTTTATTCTGGAGCTCACTCATTGGGTTAGACTGGCTGGCCAGTGAGCCCAAGGGATCCTCCTATCTCTGCCTCCCCAGTGCTGGGATTGCAGGCATGTGCCGCCATGCCCAACATTTTACGTAGGCACTGAGGATAAAATTTAGGACCTCATGCTTGTGAAGCAGCACTTTACTGATTGAACTATATCCCCAGCCCATGGACATATTTTAAAAATAATAATAATAAAAGGGCTGGGGAAGTGACCCAGCAGTTAAAGCCTACCAGCCTGAGTTTGAGTCCCTGGCACCCATGTAAAAAATCTGAACTAAAGTGACACACAACTGTGATCGCAGAGCATGTATGGCAGTAGGTGGCAGAGCCAGGAGAATCCTGAAGCTGACAGGTGAGCTTGACTGGAACACCAGCAGAGGCAAAACAAGAGACCTTGTCTCTCAAAGAAGTTGGAAAGAGTACTCTAGGATAATACATACACACACACACACATACACACACACACACACACACACACACACACACACACACACAAGAAATAATGAGCTGGGCATGGTGGCGTATGCTTTTAATCCTAGCACTTGGGAGACTTGGGAGGTAGAAGTAGGAGGATCACTGTGAATTCAAGGCCAGCCTGGGATGACAGAGTGAGTTCCAGGTCAGCTTGGGCTAGAATGAGACCCTACCTTGGAAAAAAACAAACAAAAGGACAAAGAAATAATAAAAATATACATTATAATATCTGTTTTGCTCAAATGGAAAGGCTTCTTTTAGAGACAAAGTTTTCCTATGAACCCCAGGCTGTCTTGGATTCTGTCCTCCTCCCTCAGTCTCCCAAGTGCTGGGATTATGAGGGGTGTGTCACCAGCCTTGCTGCTGGCCATCCTTTATTATCATTTTTTTTTGTTACTAGTGGTAATTTAGACTTGTTACAAAGCATAGCTTTTCTAGGATAGAAAAACTAAAATGTCAAGTTTATAAGTGATTTTATGATATTGGCAGTAATTTAACTATTTAAATTATGTATATCATTCAATCTCACACTGAAGTGATTCTTTCATTAGTGACTCAGTTTTGAAAAAAGTAGTTTTTTATTTTACCTTAAGTGTTAATATTTGAAGCATTTTTTTCAAAGTAGGGTCTCATTCTAGCCCAGGCTGACCAGGAATTCACTATGTAGTCTCAGGCTGGCTTCTAACTCATGGTGATCCTCTTACCTCTGCCTCCCAAGTGTAGGGATTAAAGGCATGTGCCATCACATTTGCTTGTATGTTTTATTCTTAATTTCCATTTGATTATTATCTACTTTAGGGACATATTTTTTGTGAATTCACTCTCAGTATTATGATTAATATTTTGTGAATTAAATCAATATTGTAATCTTCCTACTTAATGCATATTAAAATAATCTTCAAGTAAAACATTTTTAAAAATTCAATTTAAAATTATGAAAGTAATATAGCTACATCATAGTTTAGAAAAGTCACTCCAAATCTCATGACCTTGTTACATTAACTAATTATTATTATTATTTAAAATGTTTTATTTATTCATTTATTTATTTGAGAGAGAGAGAGAGAGAGAAGCACAAAGAAAGAGTGAATGAGTATGGGTGTGCCAGGGACTCCTGTCACAAATTCCAGATGTGTGTGTCACTTTGTGGTCTGGCTTTATTTGGGTACTGGGGAATCAAACATGGGCCTGCAGGCTTTGTAAGCAAATGCCTTTAACTGCTGAGCCATCTCCCCAGCCCCAGCCCAATATTGTAATATTTTGGTGCTTCTATTGTAGTTTGGATTCTTCTTCATCTTTATTTTTTGGTTGTTTGTTGTTATTATTATTATTTTCTTTTTTTATTTTGAGGTAGGGTGTCTAGCCCAGGCTGACCTGGAACTTACTCTGTAGTTCCAGGCTGGCCTTGAACTCACAGTGATCTTCCTACCCCTGCTTCCCACGTGCTGGGATTAAAAGTGTGCACCACCACCTGGCTATTTTATTGGCTTATATTTAATTTACATGGTGTGGCTTTCATAATTTCCTTCAAGCATAATATGTACTTTGACCATGTCCACCCTTTCTGCCTCTTTCTGTATCCTGCAAGTTACCTTCCAACTTGGTTCTTCCCTCTTCATTCACAAGTTATATATAACTTTAATACAGACTGAAGTATTTTCTTGTTGAAGCTCTACAAATCTCATAATTTGGGCAGCAAACTATTGAGGATATTTTCATGTGGATATTGCCCTTGTCTCCTTATTTTGCCCAGTAGGACTTGGAGTTTTGTATATGACTATGATGTTCCTGTGAACTCTATTGTTGAAAGTCTTGAAAGACAGATCTTATAATTGTGTAGGAAAGTCCTGATGTTATACAAAGGTTGGGATCAGAAGTCAGAGCAAGTGATGCCTCACATTCAAATAGTATTCTCACATAACCTCAGCTTTTGCTAGCATTATGTCCATTCCATTACAGAGAATTACTATTTTTTCCTGTTGGTCTATGAAAAGCTTTCATGGAAGTTATCAGTGCAGGTATTTATAATAATATGAAGGATTTATATTTTATTTATTTTGAAGTGCCATAAGCTTGCCTTTAACATGGTTATCCAGGATTGTGTGTATTTGCACACTTTCTTTTTATACTGAAGCACAGATGGTTTAATTTTTCTTGTTGAGGACTAAAATAGTATATATTTTATTGATAACTTTAATAGCAAAAATTGTTTATAATACAAAGTTGCTATGTTTAGTTTGACTAAAGTAGTTTCCATTCCAGAAGTTATTGGATTTATTATCCTCTCAGCCAGCACTAAGTCAGACCCAGGTTTTGGTGGGGGCTACTTATAATCTATTTTTAACATCAGTTTTCAAAGGCCAAGGTTATGTAAGCAAAGGAAGCCATTATTTTCTAAATTGTTAATAGCACTGTAATACCTTTTAAAGCCTTTTTTATAGGCATAGATTCCACTTTGCAAAGTGCAAAGTATTTTAAGCAAATATTCATGTAGTTAATTATGCATATTGATAACTAGAATTTTGTCCAGATATTGGTAACTGATGCCTTTTTCCATGAAATGGAAGTCTGTGTTATGACAAACTGGGTTTTGTGTGAAGATATTCTTTACTTCTAATAAATGATTCTATAAGACTTAGGAGTGCTAATTCAGTAGGAACAGTTAATGTTACTAATGAATGTAGAACCTTCATAGCTGTTCTTCTCTTGATTTTCATCTCTATTTTACTATCTCTTGGTTGCATTTGTAGGTCGAGTTCAATGGGATTTTGATCCCTTAATTATTAAAAACACTTTTGTTGTTTATTTAAAAATACTATAATCTGTTAATAGCCAAAGAGGGAGTTTCTGGAAGATTCTGAATATATATATATTCTGAATATATATACATATATATTCTGAATATATATGGAGGGGTGAGAGAGGAGAGGAGAGGAGATTATAGGCTGGTGGAAAGTCTGGAAAGGGCTGTCTGTAATCATCTTTTCCTGGCATATCTGTCAGTTTTGTCCTTTACCACTGAGCTATACTCCCAACATCCTGTGGTCCTTATTTTATCTGGGATTTCCTATGCATAAACTCCTTGCCCTAATTCCTACTACCTGTCTTGTAAGGAAACGGTGGCTGCTTTCTAAACAGTCCCAAACTGAGTAGGACTGGGTTACAGGCTGGCATAAAAGGCACAATCATGTCTAGTCAAAAATTCCTTTGAAAGAGTCTTCAAAGTGCCTATAAAGAACAGCACACATAATTTTGTACCTATTATATAGTTATATGTGTGATAGCCAAAGTAATGTGTAGTGAAGAATAATGCATATGTATGTAAAATGTACTTTTAATTTCTTTTTATTTTTTAAAAATTATTTATTTGCAAGCAGAGAGAAAGAAAAAGACAGACAGAGAGACAGAGAGAGACAGAGATAGAGAGGCAGACACAGAGAGAGAATGGGCACACCAGGGCCTCCAGCTACTGGAGAGATACATGCACCACATTGTACATCTGGCTTTAAGTGGGTACTGGGGAATTGAATCTGTGCTGTTAGTTTTTGCAGGCAAGCATCTTAACCACTGAGCCATTTCTCCAGCCCCTAAAATGTACTTTTATAGTGTTTTAAATGACATACATACAATGAATATGTGCAGATTTGTGAATAGTACCATTTCACTATATTCCACTTCTTTATAATTGAGTAAGCGAGGAACATTTTGAGACAGCTATAGCTAAATAAATATTTTCATTTATTTATTTGCAAGGGGGAGAGAGAGAGGGAAAAAAAGTGAGGGAGAGTGAGTATGGGCACGCCAGGGGCTCCTGCTACTGAATACTAACTCCAGATGTATCTGCCACTTTGTGCATCTGACTTTATGTAGGTAGGTACTAGGGAATTGAACCCAGGCCATCAGGCTTTGCAAGCAGGCACTGTAACCACTGAGCCTTCTCTCTAGCCCCGGCTTTTTTTTTGTGTGTGTGTTTGTTGGTATGGAGTGTGTGCTGTATTCACTTGTGTGAATAGATGTGTGAGCCCCATTGTGAGCATGTACAGCAGCCAGAGGAGAGCCTATATCCCTCATTTGTGTGGTTCCTTGAGATGGAGTCTCTCACTAAACCTTGAGCCACTATGTTCAGTCAGACTGGCTGACCAATAAGTTCCAGAGATTCTCTGGTCTCTACTTCCCACAGGACTGAGGTCTAGGTGCTAGGCAATCAAACTTGGGGAGAATCAAGCCCTCCAGGCTTCATTCTTGCATGGTAAATACTTTTCTCCCCTGAGCCATCTCCTCAGCCCTGGGTTATTTATTTATTTTAATCCTTTTTTTTTTTTTTTGGAGGCAGGGTCTTATTCTAGCCCAGGCAGACCTAGAACTCACTTAGCTTCCCAGGCTAGCCTTGAAGGATCATAGCGATCCTCTTGACTGCTGGGAATATAGGCATCAGCCTCTGCACCTGGCTCTAGCATTATTATTATTTTTTTAAAGAACACATACATTTCTATATATGATCACTTTGAGAAAATTTAGACTCAGTTTTAAACATTGAAAGCAGAATAGACATGTGAATTTTTGGAGTTAGGAGCAAGATTAATTCATCCTGATTGTTTTAAAAGTCAATTTTAGTAAGATAATTATAGTGTCATATTGGATGCATTATTTTTAATCTAAGTGCCAGCCATAGCTTTGATACCAGATGGGAATATAGAGATGGGCTCCTAGCCTGGTAATTTATACCCATAAATACACAGAGAAGTTTGTATTTGCTGCTTCTTTCTTGTCTGTGGCTTGAGGCCTGGGGAATTTTATTCTCTTCTGATTTTAGAAGAGAGACCATTTGGACGTTCTGAGCTTTCTTCTGCCTTCTTGGCAATTTTGCTGAGTGTCTACTCTGGCATGTTCAAGCCTAACCTCTTCTGGCAAATGTCTGGTTCTGAGTTTGTCTAAGCATGAGACAAACAAAGCAGCTAATAATTTTTGTAAGTGAAGCTCATATTTTTTGTGTACATGTGTGTGTGTGTGTGTGTGTGTGTGTGTGTGTGTGTGTGTGTGATGCATGTGCCTTCAGAGGCCAGAGGAGAATGTCTGGTGGTGTTCTCTTATTACTTATCCTTGTATTTTCTTAACATAGGGTCTCTCTGTGAACCCAGAGCCTCTGCCCTTCAGGGAGCCTCAGCAATTCTTTGATCTGTGGCACTTGAGGATGGGGGTTACAGATTTGCATGGGCATTTCCAGCTTTTTATGTGGGCTCTGGGGAGTTGTACTTTGGTGGTCTCTGTCCCTAGAGGCTCTCATACTTAAGCTGTTGAGAGCCATCTCCCAGCCTGAAGCTCCTTTGGGCTTTCGAGGGCCTTTTGCTGCTGCAAACTCCAGATGCATGCGCCACTTTGTGCATCTATGAAGCTCCTGTTTTGTAAAACATATTTTTATTGATTTACTTGAGTGGAAGGCAGACAGAGAGAGACACACAGAAAGAAAGAGAGTCTAGGTGCACCAGGGCCTCCTACCACTGCAGATAAACTCCAGATGCATGTACCACCCTGTGCATCTGGCCCTACATAGGTACTGGGACATCAAACCTGGGCCATCAGGCTATGCATGCAAGTGCCTTTAACCACTGAGTCATCTTTCCAGCCCCGAAGCTCCTATTTTTAACAGAGGGATCCAAGTGGCTACTCGGTAGGATCTCCTAGGGGCAAAGAGCTGAGATCTCTATTCCTTCACAGCAGTTAGACCCTTCTCTGGTCCATGGAACCACATAGAGATGATAATGTTTATCCACCAAAGGATTAGGTCGTGCAAGCAGATGTAGACCTGAGAGAATATAGACAGGCATGTATTTTGAAGTATTGCTTAGGAAGCAATTCTTTGAAAAGACAATTAAAAAATTTTTTTTTCTCTCAACAATAGAACAGCAGTGAGAGCAAATGATAGTCCTGTGTTACCAGAGGAAGTCCTCCCTGCATACATGGGAATGAAGACACTTACCTGCTTCATTTTTAAAAAATTGACACAGAAAAGATAGTATTATATAATATACAGTACATATTCAAGCTGTATATATATATATATATTTATGCAAATTGACCGGTTTTGCATGGAGCCTTGTAACCATTACTGTAATCAAGGAAATGAACATATTCATCACTCTGGAAAGTTTCTTAATGCTCCTTGGTAATTCCTTTCTTCTACCCTTGCCTTCCATCCCTAGGCAAATTTTAATTTGCTTTTGGTTACTATAGATTAGGCTGTATTAAAAAAAATATATATATATATAAATGGAAATATATAATATGCCTTCTTTTTAAATTTTATTTTTTATTTTTTAATATTTCTTTATTATCCATAATTAGATACACTGAATGAGAAAATAATGTGTTACTGTCCCCAGTTCCCTGATTTCCATCTTCCCTGTCCCCAATCAGCTGGATATCCTCCTCTGTGGGCAGTCTGGATCAGTCCATGGGGTAGGGGGTTATGGATAGCCTAGGTGTCAACCAGGTTCCACCCCCCTTTGTATGTTGTTACTGAGGGGGGCAATGTCTCTGGATATTCTCCTCCACCATGGTTCTTACAATATTTCTGCCCCTTCTTCCGCTCAGTTCCCCGAGTCATGGTGGATGAGTATTAAGGCTGCTTTATTGTTGGGGTCTTAGGGGGTCTCTGTACCTCTGCTTTAGGTTGTGTTGAAGATCCTTGCTGTCTGTCTTGCTGATTTATCCTGGGTTGACTGATCGCTGTGGTTATAGGTCTCTTGCTTATCCCACCACTCTCTGTGGGGGTTCCACGTGGATCCTCCATGGTAGGTCAGGGGCGGCTCATCTCTTGCCAGGATGTCAGCTATCGGCCTGCGGCTTGTTGGTATTTTTTGGCTTTTTCTTCATTCAGCACGATCATTTTGAGATCCATGCTTTTTCATCTATCAATAATTCATTGATTTGAATAAGGGTTTATCTTGCAGTTCATCTGTTTTTATTGCTGAGTTGTATTTCATTATGCAGATATATAAAAATATGTAAATATTCACTTTGGCTAGACATTTGAGAAGACATTGATATACAAGTTTGTGTGGAAACATGCTTCCATTTCTCTTGGGTAAATGCCTGTCTGGATTGTTTTGTGGACATATTAATTTTTTAAGGGAAAGGATTGGTTTGGACGTAACCCTGTTTTATTGAAAGGAGAGACCCAGAAATAAGTCTAGAAGTAAGTGCTGAGAGGTAGTACAAGAAAACCAAGAAATCAGATGAAACAAGATTAAGACCTATAACCACTATCTGGGTACCATCAGATTCTCTTGGTTTCTTAAAACTTAATTTTCTTGTATGTCAGGTGAAAATCGGAGGGGCCATGGAGCTAACTCAGTTGGTGAAGTGCTTGCCTTGCAAGCATGAAGATCTGAGATGGATACTTGAATCAAGTAAACAAAAAAAAAAGGCTGGGCACACTGGCATGTGCTTGTAATTGTAGGGTTTGGAGGGGGAGACGTGATCCCTGGGGTCCTCTTATCAGCTACACACAATCTCAGTGAGTCTGCTCTTGGGAAAGTGAATTGGCCTACTCTGCTATCTTCCCACCTAACTCATTTCCTTTTGTCATGTGACATAGGTTTTTGAAAAAAGGCCTGCTTTCAGCTACTTTGTGAGTTTTCTGTAAGACCTGACTTAAAAAAATTTCCATAAGCTTTTTTTTTTTTTTAAAGCCCTGCTCAGACTGGCCTTGAACTCGAAGAAAGCTTTCTGCCTCAGTCAGTCTCCTGTGTGCCAGAATTACAGGTGGGAGCAGCTGTAACTGTCAACTTACAATCTTGGATTGTATTTAAAGAAGAGAATCATCATATGTATTATAGAACAGAACAGAACAGAAAACAGTCTACTGATAGTTAGGAATACCTTGGATAGCAATAAAACTCATCATCTTTACTTAATCTCTCCCCCCCATACATATAACTACTCATTGAGTTAAAGGAATAATTTTAGAAAATGCTCATCACCAAGAGGAATGTGTAGAGTTCTCAGGTACAAAATGGACATTTTCCATGTTTGGGATCTTTATGAACTAGATCAAAACTCAGATAACTCTATTTTTAACTGATGGTACCAGAACCTAACCTTAGCTTCATCTCCTACAGTGTGGGAAACAGACGTGGCTGTATTTTTCACCCATACGATTATCCGGAGAAAGAAGGACTCAGTATTCTAGAGAAAGATGACCTCATGTCTTGAAAATATGTTTCTTTAATTAGATTTAATTCCTTTGTCAGTATAGAATCTAAGCTGAAAACTATTTTTGCCTCCCTTCAATCAAGCAGGAGTTATGACTGCTCAAGTTGCAGGTTGCCTATGACTTAGGTTTCATTATTGTGTATTTACTTCCCGATATCCTGGGCTTCCTTAGTACCTTTCCCAGAGTGGGTGCCCTATAAATGTTTGTCAAATTGACTTTACATGGAATCGGGGAAGTTAGCAAGACAAATGGTGATCCTCCTGCCTCAACCTCTCGAGGTGGGAACCACCTTGCCTAGCTATCTTTAGAGTTGCAATTGTATTAAAAATCACATAACAAAATGGACCACCATAGCCATGGTTCAGTATACAGATTAGTAGTGTTAAGTGTGTTAACATTATTAGCAAGTGAACTTTTTCATTTTGGAGGACTGAAACTGTACCTTTTAAACTTCTCATTTCCCCCCTTGCCACAGCTCCTGATAATTAATCACTCACTGTTCTACTTGCCGTGGAATTATACATCAGGCTACTTTGCATGTTGCCTTAACAGTAGAATCATCCAATACATGTCTTTTTGTGTTGGCTTTTTTCAGTTAACTCAGTGTCTTTAAGATTCATCTATGTTGTATCCTGTGACAGAATTTTCTTCTGTTACATCTGTGTGCTCATTCATCAGTAGGTGTTTGAGTTTCTTTCATCTCTTGGCTATTCTGAGTAGTGGTGCTGTGAACATGAGTGTGGAAATATTCTCCACAAGGATCCTTCTCTGGATAGATGCCTAGAAGTGGGGTCATTGGAACAGATGGTTAATTTTTCATTTGGGGGAACTGCCATACTATTTTCCATAGCAGTTGCACCAATTATAACAGTGTACAAAGGTTATGATTTTTCATATACTTGTTATTTCCTATATATTTTTTAATATTTTATTTATTTGCAAGGAGAGAGAGAGAATGGGAATGGCTACTTCAGGGCCTCTAGCTGCTGCAAATGAACTCCAGATGCATGAGTCATTTTGTGTACTGGGGAATCCAAGCATGGTTGGATGGTTAGGCTCTTCAGGCAAGCGCCTTAACTGCTGAGCCATCTCTCCAGCCCTGTTTTCCATGTTTAACAGTAATGCATAGTCACCTAGGGTGGTATCTCATTGTGATTTTGATTTATATTTTCCCTAATGATAACTAGAGAGAACATTTCTTGTGCTCATTATTCATTTGTGTATATCTTGGGAGAAATTGTATCCAGGTTCTTTGCCCATTTTTTTACATACACTTATTATTTCACTTAGTTTGAGACAAGTTCTTACTATGTAGCTCAAACTGGCCACAAACAAACAAGCAAACAAAATGATTCTCCTGCCTCAGTTTCTTCAGTGGTGAGACTGTAGTTGTGAGACACATGTCTAGTGTAGACAGACATTTATATGGTCCAGTCCTGTCTTAAAACATAAGAATAGATTGTTTTATTTGCCAGGTGTTTATTGCAGTGCCTGGAGCCATAGTGCTTTCATTGTCAATGAAGAAACTAATGAAGACTCAGTAACTTAGCTTCCTTTTACTTAGTGATTTTCTACTTTTATGGATGTACCTACATTTAAAAAGTACACATCAATGTTCTACAGCTTAATTTTCATACTGAACATTCATGCCATTAATATTCAACTCAAGGAATAGACCATTTCCAGCAATCCTAAAGCTCTACTTGTGTCTCTTATAGTAACTATGTCTTACTTTTTAGGGATTTTTTTTCCCTTTAATGACATGTAGCGCTTCTCATGGCTTTGTATAAGCTGTTAGTATCCATGGCAAACAGTTACGGCTTTACAGATGGCCTTGTGTTAGTTATGCTGTTATTTTCTTTTGAGCTAAAAAGCATGTCTCTTGGAAAGGGATTTCCTGCAGATTGTTAAATTTGGACATGGATAGATGGACTGATCTTGTAGATTTTCCTCTGCAAATAGTTACCATGCTCTTTGCTTTTATTTCTTCATACTATAGAAGTCCATTGAACAAAAAGGTGTCCATTGTGGCAAAAGAAAAGGGAAATACTGGCTCAGCTGTCCAGACCTCTTGGCTGCCCTCTCTGAAAAGCATTCCACATTCAAAAGAGCTTAGATCCAGCCAGTGCTTGAAAGCAGTCCTGTGGTGGGGGAGGTGAGCCATGCTGGTGACTCATCTCCTGGGATAGACCTAGGTGGTTAGGCCGAGCACCTGCAACCTCTGAAAGTAATGGTCTGCAGTGCCTGACCCTGCGTTTGTCTGGACGTGTTTAGAAAACCAGTGATCATTTTTCAGAAGGTGGTCTTTCAGAGGATTGATAAAGATTTGGGGGTTGAATTTGAGGATATATATATATTTTTTACTTTTGAAATCAAATCAAAGAGCATAGTAATTCTGAGCATCCCAAAAACAACCCTTGACCTGTGCCCTAGCCACAACCATGTGAAAATATTGTATGTGTATTTTTAAGTGAGGATTTCTGATTGTGCCCATGTTGGTTTGTGCATCAGAAAAATTTCAGGATTGAAAAGTCAGTTTATCTGGTCTGTGTAGAATTATACTTCTTTGTTAAACTAATTTGCTTTTGAAAAAGAAATACATAAAATATTTTTATATTTATTTATATTTAGTTGAATTCTGAAGGTCTAGAATTGTTTCTTTTTTAATAGTTTTATTTATTTATTTATTTATTTATTTATTTATTTATTTATTTATTTATTTATTTATTTGCAAGCAGAGAGATAGAGAAGAGAGGATGGATGTGCCAGGGCCTCCAGCCTCTACAAACAAACTCCAGATGCATGCTTCACATGGGTACCACCAGGGAATTGAACCCTGGTCATTAGGCTCTGCAGGCAAGGGTCTAACCACAGAACCATTCCTCCAGCCCTTAACCTTTCTTAAGTAGGTTAAGTTTCTTAACCTACATGATAGCTTTTTTTTTCCCCCAAGGTAAGGTCTTGCTCTAGCCCAGGCTGACCTGGAATTCACTAAGTAGTCTCAGGCTGGTCTTGAATTCATGGCAATATTCCTACCTCTGCCTCCTGAGTGCTGAGACTAAACGTGTGAAAACCTTATTTAGATTTTAAAAAGGTTTTATATCTTTATGAACTATATCAAACTCTGTCAAATCAAATAAAAATGTATCAACATGTATGCTTTTATTATTTTAAAAGTAAAGTATATTGTGCTTCGATGATTTTTCAAGTAAAAAAAGAGTTGTCATTCTATCCCTTTATAGTTCATGCTTCAAGTATTTTCATGCTTAATCCCAAATAACCTGCTTAACCTGTACTTAAGTTTTAAATATACTTTAAAGAGAACTGCCTGAATACTGAATTGTGTTATTCTATAATCTAGCACTGTTAAAATTAAATAAAAACTTTAATTTTTTTATTTCAAAATGGTGATTGTTAAGAATAATGAATAATCATTATTAAAAATGACTTTTGGGGTTGGCAAGATGGCACAGTGGTTAAAGGTACTTGCTTGCAAAGCCTGATAGTCCAGGTTCAATTCCCCAGTACCAATGCAAAGCCAGATGCACAAAGTGGTTCATGCATCTGGAGCTTGTGTGTTGTGGCAAGAGACCCTGGTGTGCCCATTCTCTCTCCCTCTCTCTTTTGCTCTCCTTGCAAATAAATAATAAGTATTTTAAAAACATGGCTCTGAGCCAGTGGAATGTTTGAGCAACTATGGAAACATGCATTCTTCATGAGCTAGGTTTGTTTATCATCAGTGAAGGCCACATGAGTCTAAGTGGCTTCTTTCAACAGAGTAGCTTTTCGAGGAGACTTCAGGACCAAATGACTTCCAAATTCATATCTCTTTCTTTTCAGGGACAAATATAACATCACAGTGATGTTGCCAGAAGTCCATTTTAAGTAATTCTCAGGGAGAGGATGGCATTTATCATGTGCTATGTATAGAAATGGAATAACATAGATATCATAATTCTGTAGATGAAAGGAATAATTCAGTGGGCTGGATTCACTAGCAAAAATAAGTAGTTTTATGTTGCCATCTTTGGGGATGAAATTTTCTCCCTTGAATCCCAGTTTTATGTATTATGTCCTGGAGTTTTCTAAGGTATTTTGTAGTTATTTTTTTTAATTTTAATTTTTTAAGAGGAGAGAAGAAAGAGAAAGAAGAGAGAGAGGAGGGAGGGAGGGAGGGAGGGAGAGGGAGAGAGAGAGAGAGAGAGAGAGAGAGAGAGAGAGAGAGAGAGAGAGAGAGAGAGAGAGAGAGAGAGAGATTGGGTACACCAGACTCTTGCCACTATAAAAGAACTCTAGACACATGTTCTACTTTGTGCATCTGGCTTTACATAGGCACTGGGGAATCTAACCCAAGCCATCAGGCTTTGCAAGCAAGTGCATTTCATCACTGAGCCATCTCTCCAGCCATATTTTGTTTTTAAAAACAGGGTCTCACTATGTGTAGCCCAGGTTGGCTTCCAGCTCATGATCTTCCTGCCTCAGTCTCCTGAGTGCTTATATTATGGGTGTTGCAGTCAGTTTTCTAGTTGCTGTGCAGAAAGAACCCAAACAAAAGCAGCTTGTGGAGGAATGGGTTTATTTGGCTTACAGACTCAAGGGGAGACTCCATCCTGGCAGGGAAAACGATGGCATGAGCAGAGGGGTGGACATCACCTCCGCCACAGCACTGGAAACAACGGCAGGAAGGTGTGCTAAATACTGGCAAGGGGAAACTGGCTTATAACCCCCATAAGCCCGCCCCCAACAACACAGCTTCATCGAGGTTGTAAAACCCAAACTGCCATCAGCTGAGGATCAATCTATCAGAATACATTCATTTGTTTGTGGGGGACACCTGGATCAAACCATGACAGTCCGCCCCTGGCCCCCACAAACTAATAATCATACATGATGTAAATACAATGTGTTCAGCTCAACTCTTAAGTCCCCACAGCTTTCAACAGAGCCATATACCAAAAATAAACCCATAATGGCACAGAACATTCACACTGCAAAACATGAGGCACAGCAAAAACAATGAACCAATACAAGATTTAAAACAAGCAGGGCATCATCAATCTCTAACTCCAAGTTCAATGATTCTAACCAATAAAAAGTCTCTTGGAGATTCAAATCTGCCCCTCCAGCTCAGCTACTCACAGTCCAGGTAAACTTCATCTGGTGCTGACAGCTCGCCTTGGCACCCATCCATAGTCCTGGCATCTTATTGGGTCTCCATTGCAACCCACTGTCCATCCTCATGGCCCCATTGGGCTTCCATGTAGGCAACCTTGCACACCTGCTTCACACACCGATGGCCATTTTTCAAAAACAGAACTCTGTTGCAAATCCAATGACCCTCTCTTCTTGCATTTGTTATACTCCACAGAACCAGGTGGGCTACCAACTTGTTAATCCAGGGGGGAACAAAGCATTCAGGCCCCTTCAGAGAATCTGCATTCTTGCTGTTATTCCAATGCAGACCAGCTGGCCCAATCTCAATGGTTTTAATCTCTCAAACAATTGCAGGTGAATGGACAGCAGTTTTGGCCCAAAGATCTTTCTTTCTGTGCCATCTCTATCTGCTCACACCAGTCCATCTTTACGTAAAACAACCCTGCACAGGTTCTCAGGACACAGGCAGGCAGAATGCAGCAAGCCTCTCACACAAACTGCTTCTGGTAGTCCTGACCAAGTTCTTTCTCACCTTGTAAGCCAAACCTCACAGTCCATAGTTCTTCCATGAAGCTGTGCTGACAGCACTGCGAGGCATCTCTTAAGACAAAGTTTCAAATTCTTCCATATTCCTCCTGCAGATAACTTCCAAAAGGTCCAAAGCCACAGAATCAGGGTTCCAGTAGCAATAGATGACCCCACATCCTGGTACCAGAACTGTTGCAGTCAGTTTCCAAGTTGCTGCACAGAAAGAGCCCAAACAAAAGCGGCTTGTGAGGAATGGGTTTATTTGGCTTATGGCCTCAAGGGGAGACTCCATCCTGGCAGGGAAAATGATGGCATGAGCAGAGGGGTGGACATCACCTCCGCCACAGTACTGGAAACAGCAGCAGGAAGGTGTGCCAAATACTGGCAAGGGGAAGCTGGCTTATAACCCCCATAAGCCCGCCCCCAACAACACAGCTTCATTGAGGTTGTAAAACCCAAACTGCCATCAGCTGAGGATCTATCTATCAGAACACATTCACTTGTTTGTGGGGGACACCTGGATCAAACCATGACAATGGGTATGTGCAACTATGCCTGTCTTCTTCTTGTAATTTTGAAAATGCTGACTTTAGTACTGTGTTCTAGGGAACTGAGTATTGGACTAAAGGAATATTTTATAGATAGAAGAGATAGTGGTAGTTTTAATTTTATAAAGATACCAAGCAAGGGTTTAGAGGAGAATCCCCAGTTGAAGTCAGAAGTATCTGGGAAGGCTGTGATGGATTGTGGACTTCTACTTAAGGTCGATGTAGTTACTGCCTGACCCAGTAATGGCTTTAACACAGCAGTGATATTTTCATTCTGCCAGGGTAACATGTAGCAAGTTAATAATTTTAGAATATTTAATAATGCTACAATTGCCTTTTTAAATTTAATTTTTATTTAATTTTATATAAATTATAACAGGTTATACTCTTTTATCCCCTTGCTCCATCTCTGGTTACCCTAGGAGCCCTCCTCAGTGGGGTTATGTTATTCACTTTGGGGTCATGCAGGCCTTAGTCAGTCCCTATGGGGTAGCAGGGACTGTGTCTCAGGGTATTCCTACCCATTCTGTGGTTCTTACAATCTTTCTACCCCTCTTTCACAATGTTCCCTGAGCCATGGCAGGCCTGTTGGCACTCTGATTTAGTGTTGACTTCTCTGAAGCCTCTGGATTTCTGCTTTGATAAGGTTTTGATTGATCACAATATCTGTCACCATTACCCTGGAGCTGGTTGTCAGGTTAGCTGTAAGAGCAGTATTCATGTCGCCACTTCCTCTGCAATTTCTCCTGGGCCCTGGCCGGTGTGGTAGAGGTGGCATGTCTCATGGTAGACAGTTAGCTATCTTCTTGTCTTGTTGATGGATCTTGGTTCTCCTCTGTTTTCTCTGCCATCTGTAAAATAAAGCAGATTCTCCCAACAAGAGTGAGAGTAGCTTGGGTTAAGGGGGTGTGCAAATTTATTTGAGATATTTGTGTGCGTGTGTGCACACGTGCGCGCGCATCGCATGCACATGCACGTGCCGTAAGCTCACTCTTATTCTTGAGAGAGCAATGGGGGGCTTCTTTCTGAAGTCTAAGTTTCTAGACCATTTGATTCTGACTTGGTTTCCAATACCAGATATGAGTTCTTTCCCAATTAGAGAACAGTTGGTTACTTGCAGAGGCTGCATACCACTATTGCACAACTGTATACTTCTTGATTGGCTGGGTGATTTCGTGGTCTGTAGGGTCCCCTGCTTATTCGTACTCTTGGTGACTGTTTCCCTCCAGCATCTCCTGTAGGGCTCTCCAGAACTCTGAGGGCTAGCCAGGTGGGAGCTAGTTTCCCTTTTCGGTTCCAGCATGGTATTCCAGTGTCCTGTGTCTGAAGCTTGTGGTGCCTTCAGCAATAGGGTCTTTTAGCTCTAGCAGGTAATCAAGTGTTTTGGCAATGGCCTGCATAAAATTGTCTTTTACAAAGCATATTTATTTTTTCTTATGTAGTCAGCTCCATGTTGCTGGGATGAACATTCAAGCCAGTCATAGTTTATAGTAGAAAGTATTTCAGCTCACACCAAGGGAAAGTTCCATCAATATTGGAAGAAGCTGGCTCCCATTCATAAACCCAAGCAGAGAGACACCATCAAACAACCAGCACCACAAGCAGCAAAAAAGCAGGGACCCCTAGCAAGCAGCAGGCACCCAGGTAGAACTCATCTTCTGAATACCTTTGGTCTGGATTTCAGATCCACCCCCAGTGACACCTCTTCCAGCTAGGTAGCTAGAAGTCCAGTTTTAATAAAACTGTATTTCTGAGTCTATTGGGGATTACATATTCAAACTAGTAGATGTGTATATGTTTTTTTCTGCTGTACTTAAAAAATTTTTTTTCAGTGCTATGTTTAAACCCAAGGCCCCAAGCACACACTGAGCTACATCCTCTGCTCTCCACTGTGTTGCTGGTTTAATATTGTCTTTGCCTACCATGTTGTTTCATTTACATAGTATCATTTGCTGCAGTGATATGGTTGTTGGAACGTGACTATTGATAATGGACTGGATCAAGTTGCAGACAGTCAAGCAAATCTTCTAGCATATGAATTGTTAATAAGGAATAAGAGTATTCTGCAGAAAACACAGGAGCTTTAATGGATATTAAATAGTACTTGCCATTGAAAGAGAAAATGGAAAAAAAAGTCACACATTATAAAATGAGGTCAGGTTACCATACTCTGTTTCCCAGTAAAACGGAATGGAATTTATAGATTCTGAAGCCAACTTTTCGAAACTCTACCAAAGGTTAGACTTCATACTTAGAGTTTCTTTAAAATTAGTTTTTTTTCTGTCCATATGCTGCTTATATCCAAAGTCAAACTCATGCCATTATATAACCATCCTGACAAAAAGGAGTTTATCTCAGCAAGTCTTTGCTTTGTTCCTCCTGTGAAGTAAGCACTGAGTTTTGCATAGATCAGTTGGTTGAAAGTAGAATGCTTATGATCCTTACCTAAGGTGAGGACTGGGAGACTGAAGACAAGGCTTGCTGCTCAATAAGAATGGCTTGGAGAGACAAAAGTGGTGATTGGGCAGAGTAGCCACCCGGAAATCCCTCTGACCAGTATATCTGGTTCTGCTTATTCTAGTGGAGACATCCTAAGCCCTGGGCACACCTGCTGAGTTGTTTCTCATATTCAAAGATTCATATTGGGAGTGTGCTTTGTTAAGTTTTGTGTGTGTGTGTGTGTGTGTGTGTGTGTGCGCGCACACACACACACATATATGATGTGCATGTATGTTCAAGTGTATGAGTGCAGGTGTGTTTGGGTGTCAGTCCTCGATTTCCTCTTTGTAGAGGAAGGGTTACTGCTGACTGTTGTGCTCACCAGGACAGCTGGCCTGGGAGCTTCCAAGCGAGTTTTCCTGTCTCTGCCTCCCTTCTTGCCATAGGCATGCTGGAATTCCAGATGTAAGCTATTGTGTCCAGCTTTATGTGGGTTCTCTGGGATCCCAGTACAGGTCCTCACACTTGCATGGCAAGCTCTGGATGCCCTAGCACAGTTCACGTTCTCTAAAGAGTGTTGTTTATTCTAGTAGGCTTGACTACTGTGCTGGGTGGTAACATGTGTGGCTAAAGTTTAGCATTGTGTTCACTGCTTCACTTATCCACATTTTTACAGGAAAGCATTTTAAAACTCTGCTTCCTAGCACATATTGAAAGCTCTGTGCTATTTTAAGATTAATGTAATAAATGATAAATTATTTTACATATTTAGAAAGACTTATTTTAGAAGAAAAGTCCATAGTTTTTAGGATTTTAAGTACAAGATGTGGGCTGGAGAGATGGCTCGGGAGTTAAGGCACTTGCCTCCAGTGCCTAAGGCCCTGGGTTCAATTCCCCAGGACCCACATAAGCCAGACCCACAAGGTGGCCCTGGTACTCTCTCTCTCTCTCTCTCTCTCTCTCTCTCTCTCTGTATCTCTGCTTGAAAATGAATAAAATAAAAAATAAGTGAATTTAAAAAAAAAGAAAATATTAAAAAAAGTGCAAGATGTGTTACTCCCTATAACTTTGAAATAGTTAACCTAAAACTTTCAGCATGAAAATATGCTCAATAAAAAAAATTAATCCCCTTTTACTGCTGATCTCTAAACTCCCTTCCTAAAAGGAGCTATCATCATCTAGTTCCCTCAGCACTTTTTGAGTAACATTTTTAGCAAGTACAAACATACCTATATGATTCTAATTACCTTCTTATATAAGCATGTATGTTTTTGTACCTTCTGCTTTTCCACTTAATATATTTGAGAGATTAATTCAGACAGTTCTACCCCTTCTATTTATTGGTTAAATATTTCATTGTACATATAAAACACTATTTAGCTACTCTTTGCTGATAGACATTTGCATTTTGCCCAGGACTTTGCATTTATTATTTATTTATATTTATTTGAGAGAGAAATAAAAAGAAGAAAGAATGAATGGCTATACCAGGGCCTCTTGCCACTGTAAATGAACTCCAGACACATGTGCCATGTTGTCTGTACCAGATCAGAGAGTATATATAGTTCCATTTTGATAGATATTCCTAGTGAATCTTCGTGGAGGTTGACCAGTTTGTAGTTCCACTCATGCTGTTCCCAAAAGTGGTTAGAGATATGGCTCAGTGGTAGAATGCTTGCCTAGCATGCATAAGATCCTGACCCCAGTATCCCAAAAGAAAATCAGAGAAAAGTAATTCAGCTTCTCAGCATCAGGAATTCAGGGGTATAGTGGGTTATATGGCAAATTCAAAGCCAGACTGAATATATAATGACACCTTGTCTCAAAAAAACCCCCCAATGATTGGGGATATAGCTGAGTGGTAGAGCTCTTGCCTAGCAGACCAACAGTCCCAGTTTAATCCCTAGAACTGGAAGAAAGAAAGGAAACAAAACCCCTGTTCAATCCCAGAACTGCAAGAAAGAAAAAAAGAAAAGAAAAGAAAAAAAGCTATCTGGGTCCCTACCTTCTTGTGAGAACACTATGGATTTTTTTTGGTTGTTTTTGCTGTTGTTATTTTGAGATTAGGTCTCATGTGGCCCAGGGTGGCTACAAACTTCCTATGCAGCTGAGGCTGGCCTTGAACTCCTGATCTTTCTGTCTCTACTGCCCAAGGACTACAAGGATTACATGTGTGTGTTACCATGACTGGCCAGAGCACTGCATGTTTTAAACTTTTGATATTTGTTGGTGGGATAAATGAAAATGGTATCTTGTTTTTTGTTTCTTTAGTTGTGAGTAACCTTGAATGTAATCTGGTGGATTGGAAGTTACTTGTTCACGTTTTTATTTTTGGATGAGCTTGTATAAACCATGTTCCGACAGTATGACTGTGATTTTTCAAATCAAGTTATAAACATGTGTTGTATGTGCTGCTAGTATATTTTGTGGTTTATTATTTATATTTTGACTTAGAGCATTGCTTTTGCAGATAAAAAATTTTAGCCATCAAATTTAGTAATATATTGTTTTAGGACTTTTTGTTTTATTTAGAAAGCATTTTAACTTTTACTGACAAGGTGTCTCTTTTGTTTTCTTCTAGCATTTTGATGCATTTGTTATTTTTTTTTTACCTTTGATTCATCAGAAGTATGAAGACATGAAGGCTGGGGATGTAGCTCCGTTGGTAGAGTGCTTGCTTAGAATGTGTGAAGTTCTGGGTTTGATCCTCAACATTACATCACCTGGTATGATGGTGCAAACTGTTATCCCAGCACTTGGGAGGTGGAGGCAGGAAGATTAGAAGTTCAAGTTCATTCTCATAGTGAGTTGGAGGCTAGCCTGGGATATATGAAAACCCATCTCAAAATAAAACACAACAACCCTCAAATCACACAATAACAGCAGCAAAAGAAATATAAGTGAGCTAGTTTAGCTTTATTTTCTTAGTTTTCCAGAATGATTCATTTTTTCTACTTAAAGTACAATAATTTTATGTAATAAGGTCTTTTATATAAGGCCTGTTTCTGGACTTTTTTTTTCCCTATGTCGTTTTCATGCACCCAGTACAAATTCTCTGCTATTATCTTAACTATCCACCTCTTTATTCTCAAACATGTAAACTTCACTGGAATTTTCCCATTCTATAAACCTCATTGGGATTACCCATTCTATAAAGATTTGGTAGGATCCACCTGGGTAACTTCCTGAGCATGGTGCTTTATGAGACAGGGCTTTGATGTCTTTTTAGTTACGTGAGCTGTTACCAACCTATTTTGATAAAATTTGTCTGACATTACTTTTGTTTGTGAGAGTTTAGATGATCATTTTTTTAGTAATTAAAATTGTACTAATTATCTCATCCCATTTAGCACCTCAGAAATTAGGCATGTTTCTTTAACTTTAATGTGCAAAGATATTTTGTCAGGGTAAAATGTTCTCTATAAATACATAAATACATAAAAAGTGAGTTGGGAAACAAAGTGCTGGGCAGAGGAGCAGCAAATTCCGAGGTCTGAATGCCTTGGTGGTGGTGGTGGGGGCTCACATTTGGGTCCAGAGACTCTGGAAAGCACAGGGACACAAGAGAAGACCTGAGATCAAAGGTATTGTCATGAAAACCTGCTGAGGGTACTCATGAATGTGCGTTACAGTTGGGTTTTGGGTCGGGACAGAGTGGCAGCTTCCAGCTGCATGGAAGTCACAGAGGAATGGCAGAGAATTCCACCGGGAGAGCAGCTGGGTCTGGTTCACATAAGGGTCAGCATTTCGGTTTCTATATATAACAACTTTCATATTTTCTCATCCGTGTTAGTGTGGGTTTATTTGGGAAGGAATCAAGTGTAAGCTGATCTGTGGAATTATATTCAGGTTGTCTTTATATCATGTTCATAGAGGATTCTAGGGGGTTTCTTTATAGCTATCTTTATAGCTAGGAGGATCTCTCTGAGTTGGAGGCCAGCCTGGGCTAGACTGAGATTCTACCTTGACCTCTACCCCCACCAAAAAATTAAAGTTCTGGAAGAAGAACATTCAAAGTAGAGGGCCAGATGTTGCAAAGGTGGCAATAAGCTTGTTTTATTCTAGAAAGAGGTAGATGAAACTGAACAATGGCCCTTTCTTAAGGGATCTCCCAGGCCATCTTCTGGAGTTTGGTGTGAGTTTGGAATTTTCCATAAGCCTTAGATATATGGGTCTAGCTATTGTGGTAATAGTCTTCTGCCAACATGTACTTGACAGTATTTATAATCCTGTCTTCAGGGGAGAGTGAGAATGAAAGCCTTGTCTTAACATAGTGGCTTAATAATCAAGGTGTAGGTGGCCTACTACACATCCCCAATTTTTATGTTAGTTAAAGAGACATGATTAAAGTAATCTGCTTCCATAATTAACTTTTAATTATCCTTCTTAGTGCCATTTAGTTTATGATAATATTTTGGGTATTGTATTATATATGAAAAGCAGTGACCAAATAACAAATTTTAACTGAACAGAGTTCATATTTGATGGCAGCTTAAAATTAAGATAAAAGTCTACTTAAAAAATAAACTTAATTTTAGAGTAGCTTTATATTTGAACAGAAGTTACAAATGTGGTAGACTTCTATGCCCAGTTTTCCCTGTTATTAACTCTTCTTAAGTTTTCCCTGTTATTAACTCTTAGTGTGATATGTTTGTCAAAATTAATGAACTGTTGAGCCATAACTGATATCCATACTTGGCATGCAGTTGTGATGGTAAGTACCTAGTGTTAGTATGGAATTCACAAGTTGAGGGCACAGTCTTCCAAAACTTTGTACAGCTTCAGAGCCCTGCTGCAAATTGTTACTCTTCTGACAGGGGTTTTAATTAACCTTTTGGCTCAATAATTCATTAGAATAACTAATAGAAAGTGGAAATGAGCTGCACTGAGGATTGTAGTTTTATATACAGGATACATATCAGGACCAGTCCATGAAGGGATGTATAGATTGAGTCTGGGAGAATCTCAAATGTTTTGGTCTGTGTCTAAAGAATGTATCAACTTCTGTACATTGGTATGTGCCTGTTTACCAGGAAAGTTGACTGGAGCATTTGGGCATATTCTTCAAGATTAGGTGGAGGGTGTACTGTTTTAGAATGGCCACAAATACAAAGTACCATTTCTTCTCACATCTCAAGGGAGCATAGCCAAGTTGACTTTTGACTGTGATAACCTTGAACATCTGGGTGAGGTAGTGGTGGTTGGATTTTTCTACTGTAAAGTGGTCCACATTCCCCAGCCCCCCTTTTTTCCTTTTTGTTTTTTTGAGGTAGGGTCTTACTCTAACCCAGGCTGACCTGGAATTCTCTATGTTAGTCTCATGCTGACCTTGAAGTGTTCTTCAAGGTCATCTATCTCTGCCTTCTGAGTGCTGCAATTAAAGGTGTGCCACCACACCCAGCTGTAAGCCCCTTTCATACTGTGTTATTTTGAAGGAAGTCACTATGTGCAGTGCACACTTAGGAGTGGGAGTTATGTTCTCTCTTCCTGAGAGTGTAGGGTATAGTAAAATAAAGATAAGAAGTGGTGAAAACTACTTTGCTTGCAAAGTGGTGTGGGTATTATTTATTCAGCTCAGGAAAGCAGTATACATCTTGAGTTACAAAATTTCAGAATTTAATTCTTCCATGGAATGACATTTCAAGGCTGAACTTCAGAGGTCTTGTTACTTTGTCTTTAATCATGTAATAGTCAACCTTTAGCTAGGTGCAGATTGTTTCAGTACATCATATAGAATCAGGTTCTGTGGCCCCAGTTACTAAATTAGAACTACTTGGAGAAAATATGATTGCTGTATCACATGTCAATTGGTGAGTGGGGGAAAAAAACCGCATATTTTTTGGTGTATGTAGTAAAGGATGTGTGTTGTAAGATGGTGTTGAAGTTCCCTTTTGTTGCTGGGACCAACCCCTGACCAGAAGCAGCTTACAGGAGGAAAGGGTTTATTTGCGGCATACAGATCCAGCATACAGATTCCAGGGGAAGCTTTATCATTGTGGAAGAAGCTGACTCACATCATCATACATCCATAGCAGAGAGAGAAGAGCAAGAGCCAGCAAGCAGGAGCTGACTCTGAACACACAGGGCTGAACTCCACTCCAATGTCTGCCCCTGGTGACACACTTCCTGCAGCAGGACACCACCTCCCAAACAATCTACTTCGTGATTCAGGTGGGGACTAAGAGGAAACGTAATCACAAACACCTGAGACTATGAAGACATCACATTCAAACCACCACAGATGGTCAACAGCAAACTGTTTTGGGTCAAATACATGTGGAACATACTTGAAAAAAAAGAATTGTCATGAATGGAGTGGGCAAACATGAAAATGGGAAAGTGCTACCTACAGGGCAGGCTGCACCTCTTCTTCAGAATACTGATCCATCCGTTTTCACTTTTCCCAATAATTTTCTTAAAAAGAAACTCTTTTTTCTAAGTAACTCCAGATGCATGAACCACTTTGTGCCCCTGGTTTTACAAGGGTACTTGCAGAATCAAACCAGGGTTGTTAGGCCTTGCAGGCACCTTAAGTGCTGAGACATCTTTCCAGCCCTTTATTGTTTTATCCCTCCCTCCCTTACATTCATTCCTTCTTCTTTCTTTTTTGAGGCAAGGTTCTCACTCTAGCCAAGACTGATTCACTTTGTAGCCCATGCTAGACTTGAAATCATGGCAATCATCCTCCTCAATGCTGGGGATTATAGATGTGAGCCACCATGCCTGGCTTTAAAAGATTTTTTTCTATTGTTTTATTGATAACCTCCATGCATATAGATGGTATACTGTGATCAGATTTTATTTTATTTTATTGAGTGTTTATATGTGGGGTGTGGTGCACTTGTGTGTGTGTGTGTGTGTGTGTGTGCATGCCCATGGAGGCCAGGGGTTGATGTCGGGTGCCATCCTCCATCACTGTTCCTTTATTTATGGAGGTAGAGTCCTTCACTTGAACTCAGAGCTCACCTATTTGGCTAATTTTAGCTAGCTAGTTTGCCTTGGGGATCCCCTTCTCTTCGAGGGCTGGGATTACAAGAGGCCAACACACCTACCAGGCATTTCCATGGGTGCTGGGTTCAGAACTCCAGTTCTCACACTTGAGTGGCAAGTGCTTTATGCATTGAGCCGTCTCCCCAGCCTCTTGAGCAGTTTTAAAGTAGTCCAAATAATATTTATTAGTTAAGGTGAAGTTAAATTGTCATTAGTCACTGCTTAATTTTATCTTTAAAAATATCTTTATTATGAATAATTAGATACATTGTATGAGCAAATCTTGTGATGGTGCCCCCATTTCTCTCCTCTCTGTCCTCAACCCACTGGGGTCCCTCTTTGGTGCATATATTGGATTTGTCCATGGGATAGAGGTTATGAACTGCACCAGAGGTAGCCAGTTCCCCCACCACCACCATACACACTTTGTGTGTTGTTGCTGAGGGGGATATTCTCCCCTACTGTGGCTCTTACATTCTTTCTGCCCTCTCTTCCACTCAGTTCCCTGAGTCATGGTGGGTAAGTTTTAAGTCTGCTTTATTGTTGAGATTTTAAGTGTCTCTGGACTTTTGCTTTGGGTTGTGTTGGGTATCGTTGGTGTCTGTTTAATTTTATTTTGCTTATCTTTTTAGTTTTAGGGAAACTGAGAATGTTCATTTACTTATCTCTCTGCCAAGCCTAAGACTCCCCTAGCAGTTTTTGTCTGTAGTTCTTTGATCTCAGAGCAGCTTGGCTAAGTGGTACTCGTGATGTGACTTAGTTATTACCCTAGAGGAAGGCCTGATGTGACAGACCGAAGTTCCCTAATCTGAACTTTACATGGACCAAAGTAAAACTTTTTTTCTTAGGAGGGGACCAACCAGCAGCCAGGGACTTCCTGCTCTCAACCTCCTTTCCCTTACTCAGAACTAGGAGCACAGGAGGTGTGGGAATACGTAAAGTTTTATCCCTTCATTTACTTTCTTTGAACATTTCATTGTTGGCCAAAGTTATATGGTGTTTCCTTGAATGGTCTTATGTGAAAGATAGAGGACTGCAAATCCCTTGCCTCTATTGCCTTCTTCTGGATTTCCATATGGAAATACTTTTCCTTTTGTAGCTGGTATTTTTGGCCATTCCAGGCAAGCAGAGGAGCATGACTAAGAGCTTGAACTTTAGAGTTGTAGGGAATTGCATTTAAATCTGTTTTTCTCTTTTCTAATTCTATGCCTCAGCTGTAAAAGAGGCATAATGCCACCCAATTGGTAGGATAGGAATGTGGAATAAATTAGATAATGTCCTTTATCAGGTACCTGATAGGCATTCAAATGTAGTTCTTTTCTTCTCACTCACTCTGCTTTTTTCTTGCCCTTCACCTACCAAAGGTAGTCCACTCTAGATACCTTAGACAGTCCAGAATCACCAAACAGAAGCTGTGGTGGTTTGTATGTAAAATGTCCCCCATATGTTTGAATACTTACTCCTCAGTTGGTGGTACTCTTTGGGAAGGTTGTGGAACCTTTAGGAGGTGAAGCCTTGCTGGAAGAAGTATGTCCCTAGGGGCAGGGACATACCTTGAGGTGTCCAGCCCTGCTTGCTGTCTCTCCTCCTACTTCCTCCCTGTTGATGTGACAATGGGATGCTGGTTTCCTGCTCCTGCCATGTCTTTCCCACCATGATGACCTCTATCCTCTGGAACTGTAAGCTGAAATGCACTCTCCTTCTCTTAAACTGAATTTTGTCAGGTATTTTGTCCTAGCAAGGAGAAAGGAACTGATACAGAGGTCATCACCCATCCTTCTCATGGGTTCACCCTACCTATCCTTGTGGGGCTTCAAGCATGTTTATGCTTCAGGGTCTTTCTTTGCTGGATCAAGCATCCCCAGATACCTGCCTGGCTTGCTCCTTTAGCTGTCTACTTGTATGCCACCTGCCAGTCAGCTAAGCCATCTGTGACCACTGCGTGTAATGCAGGACTTGCCTTCCACTTGCTAGTACATCCCGGTCTCCCTACTCTCATTTAATTTTTCCTCGTCCCTCAGCTTGTTGACCCATTATTTGTTTGTCTGTTGGTTGTTTCCCTGCACAGTTCACAAGCCTCACAAGGGCAGGGCTTGCTAATTACTTTGTACTCAGTGTCTAGGGCAGCCCTTGGGCCTGCATTTGGTACTCAGAAAATAGTGTTGGATACATGAATGAGTGAATATTGTTTTCTGGTTATGATGCATTTTCCTTGAGTTTTTCAAGAAAAAGATGTGTATACTGGTTTTAAAAAGTTACTCAAATCATCTCATACATTATGAATTTATAGATGACCATTCTCAGTCTTCAGTGTTTTATATAAAAATATTATTTCTTTTGAGGCTTTTCCGTTATACAGTTTTAATTATTGAGAATGTTTAATTGCATCATTAACATTACTGTCTGTAGGTCACTGTTGTCAGGTAGATTGGAAAACAGTTACCTGCTCTATTTATATCAATTCCCTGTGACCTTTAGCTCAGTGTCAAAATCCTTAGTACTTTTTTAATGGTGAAATTGAAAATACACCATGGAGTTATTTATTCATTAGGTGGATTTTCTAAATAATCTAAATGGTGCCAAAAATAGTTCAGAGCCAATGTCAGTTGGCTAGTATTAGGACAATTTGCCCAGATTGCTTTTTAAAAAAAAATTTAAAAACTTTAAAAAATTAAAACATTTTATTATATATAAAAATAATAACAACTTAAATAGTGAGGAAGGACAAAGCTATCCATTTACTGTCCTGCCATTATACTATAACCATGGTAATTTTTTATTGTATTTTGGGGTGTTGTTCTCTGTCATAACCACATTCATATACTTTTGTGTTCTACAATTTGCTTACCATAACATTTTCTCACATTTTTAATGGTATTCATAACTAAGTTTTGGTTTGTACATAGACTTGTGTGTTGATTATCTAGATCTTGGGATTGTAAACTATGGCTCCACATTTATAAAGTTTTACTGGAACACAGCTGTACATAATTGTTACATGTCTAGGCTTGTTCTCCTGCTACAAGTAGCAGTGCTGGGAATTATGACAGAAGCAGTATGGCCTGCAAAGTCCAAAAGACTTACTGTGCAGTCTTTTAAAAAAAAGTGTGGTGGCTCTTTCCCTAAATGTTTTAGTAGTTCATAATTTAGGTTATTAAAAGTAATGCCACATGGAAAATGTTTTTGCCTATAATTTTTATACTTGGACAACTTAACTGGGAACATAAACAAAAGAGGAATAAATGAGTCTAGTTAATAAAGACATCTTCTGGTTGAAACTGTCCTTTATTCTCTACGACACTCATTCTTTTGGTCCCTATTAATAAATCTTATCATATAAACTTACACTTCCCATGAACATATTTATTTATTTATTTATAAGCAGAGAGAGATAGGGAGAAGAAAGACAGAGAGAGAATTGGCATGCCAGAGATTCCAGCTACTGCAAACGAACTCCAGATGCATGTACCACTTTGTGCATCTGGCTTTATGTGGGTACTGGAGAATTGAACCTGGGTCATTAGGCTTTACAGGCAAGCACCTTAACCACTGGGCAATGTCTCGAGCCCTGTGAGCATATTTTCAGTCAACTAAAGCAGAATGTTACTGTAAGTACAATAAAAAAAATCCAGTTTCACCAGGGATAAAAAAATAAAAAACAGACAGAAGCAAACTCAGATTTCACAGGCCAGATGAAATGCTGTTCCACGCTGGCTGTAGTAGCCAGAAGGACTGGGAGAGCTGAGTAAGCAGAAGTGCTTGTTTCAAGGAGGCACTTGTGGTGGCAGCTGTGAGGGGGATGGAAGGGGCAGGGGCTGTGGGGCCAGTGCACAGATTCTGCCTCTCTGATCACCTTTTTGAATAGCTGTGATTACACTGTCTTTGATAAGAAAGTCAGAGAGGAACTACTCTGTAATTTCAAGCAGTACAAACTTCTGTATCTGGGAAGGTTTTATTCAAAAGAAAATGTACAGACTGGGATCAGCAAAGTCAACTATCTCTGACTATTTCTGACTTCATGAGATAAAACACTCTGCAGCATAAAGCAGGGTCTCCACCCCAAACTTTCACACACAAAATAAGCATGGAGAAGAATGGATGTCATCTTTTACGAGCAATATTTTGAGTGTCTGGCAGCATGAATCCACCAAAAAGTTTATAATAGACAATCATTGAGTCCGACTCCACTTTGGCCAAAGTGAACGTCATTGGCAGATGTGGATCACCTTGAAATTTTTGAGATGCCTTGAAGGTGTGTGTTATCCTGTGTGGCTGAGGCAAGCAGAAATGGGTGTAGGCACCCTTCTGTAACCCTTCCCCCTCTATCCCAGTGCCATCTAGGCAGATGAGCTGTAGTTCTGGTATTCCCACACAGATTATTTCATGCCAACTTTTACTCTCCATGAGATCTTGGTAAACCAGAGTTCTATATAAACTTGAGTGGCGTATGCTCTATTTACTTCCATCATTTCGAAATACTTCAGGTTGGGTGCCTGGCATCCTCAGGAGCCCATGCACGAGCATCACCACCATCAGGAATGCTCAGGATCGCTTTGCTTCTCCATGCTGCTGATGCTGCCTGGCCATGGTGTACCACAACCCGACTTTTCCCTGTTCTTTGAAAGAATAGCATATATCATTTGAGCAGCCAGAGATGTAGTCATTTAAGAAAGTATTTTTACTTATTTACTTGCAAACAGAGAGACAGAATGAGAGGCAGGGAATGGGCACACCAGGGATTCTTAGCACTGCAAATGAACTCCAGATGCATGCACCACTTTGGGCATCTGGCTTTACGTGTGCACTGGGGAATTGAACCTAGACTTTAGGCTTTGCAAGCAGGTGCCTTTGACCACTGAGCAATCTTTCCAGCTCTATGGTCATTTTTATGTTAGATAAATCTTTGTAAAAATATTTTAATTTTTTTGCATGGGGGAGGGAGGGAGGGCGAGGGAGAGAGGGAGGGAGGGAGGGAGGGAGAGAGAGAGAGAAAGAGAGAGAGAGAGATATGCTTGTGAGCCTCTGGGTTCCTCCCAACTCCACCTCCCATTGCCAGAGGCTCACTGGGCTCACATGTGTCATTTTATGTCCAGCTTTACATGGGCACTGAGGAAGTTTGAACTTGTTGGCAGATTTGCAAATAAGTACCTTTAAACACTGAGTCACTGAGTGACTGAGTCAGTTTCTTGTTACTAGGACAAAGAACCCAACCAAAAGAAGCTTGTGGAGGAAAGGATTTATTTTGGCTTATAGACTTGAGGGAACGCTTCGTGACAAAATGAATGCATGAGAGCAGAGGTTGGATATCACCTCCTGGACAATATCAGATAGCAACAGCAACAAGAGAGTTTGCCAAACATTGGCAAGGGGAAGCTGGCTATAACCCCCAATAAGCCCACCCCCAACAACACACCTCCAACAATGTTCCAATTCCATAGTTGCCATCAGCTAGGGATCAAGAATTCAGAACACATAAGTTTCTGGGGAACACATCCTGTCCTACGCAGTCTACTTTTCTTGTCATATTGATGGGGCTTGTGTCTCCTCAGTATTTGCCATCCTCTGCCAAAAGCAGATTCTCTAGCCAAGAGTGAGAGCAGCATGGATCAGAGGGGATAAACAGCCACATTTAAAAGACTTTTGACAAGCATAACCTCTCCTTTTAGCCAAATAACACTAGACTCTTCCCTCTAGGGTCTATGGCCTTCTAAACCATAGACTCTTATTTGGTTCTCAATACTGGTTATGAATTCCCTCTCACTTATGGGGGTTATGATTACCCCCATAGCCTGGGTGCCACTGTTACATCATTGTGTGTGCATCTTGCCTGGCAGATTAATTTTGTAGCTTGCAGAATCCCTTGTTTGCTCACACTGTTGGTGATCTTTTTTTTTTTATTTATTGTCCATAATGAGTTACAACATTTAGTGGGCAAACAATGAGTTGTTATCCCCAATTCCCCGCTGCCCTCCCCTCCCCCCTCCACTGGATAACCTCCTCCATGGGTCGTCTGGATACTGTTGGTGATCTTGATCCCTCAGCAGCTCACATAGCACTTAGTAGGAAGCGGGCTTCCATCTCACTTACAGCATGGTCTCTCAACATCCTGTGATGGTTGTGGTATCTTCAGCAATAAAATCTTACCATTTAGATCTTCATTCTATGTCTCTTACATTCTTTCCACCATCCCTCTTTCTGAAATATCTCCAGTCTTAGAGGGTGTGATGGAGACATCTTAGTGTTGAGTTGCCAACAGCCTCTTATTTTCAGCTTTGATGCGTTTTGCATCTCCTCAGTGTATTCTGTCATCTCCATAGAGAAGTATCTCTTGTTGTCGGTGAGAACTTCACTCCTGTTATTTAAACACAGTGGACGTTTTAAATGTGCTTTTGGGCTTAGTATTCTACTGAAAGTTTTGTATCTATGTTCACTAACAATACTTGCCTATAGTTTTCTTTGGTGCATCTCTACTACTATTTTATCTTTTCAAAGCACTTCATTGATCTTTTGTATTTTTGAGGCTTTATTTTATTTATTTCTGCCTTGATTTTCACCATTTCTTTCCTCCCCATTTTGGGTTTGGCTTGCCCATGCTTTTCTATTTCCTTGAGATGCATCAGTAAGTTGTGTACTTGAGATCATTCCACTTTGTTGATGAAGGCGCTGATTGCGTACACACCTTCTGCTTTTATATCTGCTTTAGGACTTCCTTTGCTGTGTTATATAGGTTTGGGCATGCTGTTTCTCTAGTTTTATTCATTTCAAGGAACAAAATTGAAAATTTCTTATCTCTTCCTTGGTTTGTTAGTTGCTTAAAATCAGGTTGCTACAGATATGCTTGCACATCTATGTTAGCTGCAGTACTATTTGCAACTGCTATGTTATGGAATTAGGCTAGGTGTCTGCCAACACATGAATGGACAAAGAAAACTTGATACACATGCATGCAGTGGAGTTTTAAAAAATTATTTATTTGCAAGGTCAGGGGAGAGAGAACGGATAGACACACCAGGACCTCTAGCCATTGCAAATGAACTCCAGATGCATGTGCCACTTTGTGTGTCTGGCTTTATGTGGTTACTGGGGAATCAAACCCAGGTGGTTAGACTTTGTAGGCAAGCACCTTAACTGTTGAGTCATCATCTCATCAGCCCTGCAGTGGAGTTTTATTTAGCTGTAAAGAACCATGTTACATTGTTTGACAGATATGGGTGCCAGGGGAGATCAAAAACATTTTGTTTTTTTGAGGTAGGGTGTCATTCTAGCCCAGGGTGGCCTTGAATTTGCAATGATTTTTGTGCCTTTATCTCCCAAGTGCTGGGATTAAAGGCATGTGCCGCTATGTCCAATAAGATCATCATTTTAAGTTAAGTAAATCAGACTCCAAAATACAAATATTTCTCTCATTTGTAGACTTTAGACTTCCTAGAGATTCATGAAATCATTTATCTATGACATGAAAGTAGAAGCAAGCGAGTCTGGAGAAATGAATGAGGGACACTTGCAGGATGAAGATGGGGAAAAGGAGAGAGCATGGGGTTGAATATGGTCAAAATAAACTATATATTTGTTTTAATGATGCATCACTGTGTACAATGAATAAGCACCCATAAAAATTTGTTAAATATTCATGTATTTGTCAAACATCCCTTTCTAAATACGACCATGACATTTTAGGGCTAAACTCAGCCTTTCTAAGTATGTTTATAAAACCTTTGTGTTGAAGGACATTCTGCACTTGGAACAAGGAAAATTTGTTAACTCAGTGGGTTTTATATGCTGCAGAGCTGAAGGGATAGTAATATTTCATTTCTGGTAACCTGGGACGAAGCATTGTCTAATTTAGGACCACTGTTGCATGGCCCTTCATAGGATGCGAAGCGTGTAGGCAGAATCTTCTCTAGTTCCTATATTTTCTGTACATCAGCAAATGATTCCAACTATGTGTGCTCCCATGTGGCTTCTTATGTTGATTCGCTGAAACTTGGTGCAGGACTGACCTCAGCAGAGCAGGGCACGGATCTTGTGCTGAGGTAACATGCTCTCTCAATGATACTCAGGGGCCTTCTATAGCTTTGCGTTTTTGTTTTTCCTTCTGCACTGTGCTCCTGCCTCTGATGCATTTCTCTACTTTTCCTCTCCTCTGCTTTCACAGCCCGATGCTGTGTAATGTCAGGGCACTTAGGGGTTTATATCATCTGAAATAAGATGTGTTTATACATTTACATTGCTCATTCCTGGATGTCTCAGTTTCACACATAGTTGAACATATATAGTCATTTCCAGCTTCCCTGCCAGCTTCTCCTCACTGCTAGCCTCTGGATAATCTAGGTTAGAGCTATTTGTGTCCATTGCCTTGGTCACTGGGAAAGCAATCCTTAGCTTCACAAGTGCCTGGCATCCCTTCCTTGGTCATCTTGTCTTAGGAATTCATTCTTTAAAACTCCTCAACTGCTGCCTCACACTGGAAAGTCTGATCCCTACTCCTCTTGGTTCCATAATGTTCCAGAAAGATGTAGTTTCATCTCAACTTTACCTTCATGCTTCTAGTCTGCCTGCTTTCACCCTTGGTCTTTACCAGCACAGCACCACCTTTGGGTGTTCTCTGGGACCTGTGACAGGGCCTGTTTTCATGATTAGGTGGGAGAAGTCTGGTCTGTATGTCGATAGGTTGTGGTATACCATCAGACCTCAGGATGCTGCTGTGACCTTGTCTGGGTGTTAGGAGTCCTTTGTTTTAAAAGGTGGGCAACAGGACTTGGCATGGGTGTTAGGGAGAGCACTGCTGTGTGCTGAGCCCCGTGTTAGACACTTCATTCTTTTGTGCTTATTAAGCTTTCAGCATATTCCTATGGTAGAGCGAGTGAGTAGCAGGCAGGTGAATTTAGAAGAACATGCATATGGTGCACATGCACACACAGGTTATACTACAAATTCTAGATGTACTTGATAAGGTTACATTAGACAATTGTGTGGTATGGTAGAAAGAGTACGGGCTTTGGAACATTACAAAGACCTGAGCTTCAATATTGTCTTTGCCCTGACAGAAGCAGCACATTTTTAAAAATGTAAAAATAATTACATATATATATCACACATATATTGTGTGTGTGTGGTATATATGCATTTGTATATAGACATACATGTGTGCATATGTGTGCATGTAGAAGCTAGTAATTGGCATTGTGTTTCTTCCTCAGTTTTCTCTATTTTATTTTTATTTTTTTAAAAAATATTTTATTTATTCATTTTCAAGGGGAGAGAGAGAGAGAGAGAGAGAGAGAGAGAGAGAGAGAGAGAGAGAGAGAGAGAGAGACTGCACACCAGGGCCACCACCTTGTGGGTCTGGCATATGTGGGTCCTGAGGAATTGAACCCGGGGCCTTAGGCACTGTAGGCAAGTGCCTTAACCACTGGGCCATCTCTCCAGCCCTCTACTTTATTTTTTGAGATAGTATTTCTTGCTAAACTTAGAACTCACCTATTCAGCTAGACTTCTTTTTTTTTATTGTCCATAATGAGTTACATTATTTAGTGGGCAAACAATGAGTTGTTATCCCCAATTCCCCGATGCCCCCCTCTCCCATCCCTAGTCAGATAGATATCCTCCTCCATGGGTCGTCTGGATCAGTCCTTGTGACAGGGGACCATGGATAGCCTAGTATTCAGCTAGGTTCTCCTGGCCCAAGTGTGTTGTTACTGAGGGGTGCCATGCCTCTGATAATCTCCCCCACCACGGCTCTAACAATCTTTCCGCCCCCTGTTCCGCCCAGTTCCCTGAGTTGTGGTGGATGAGTATTAAGGCTGCTTTAATGTTGTGAATTTAGGGGTCTTTGTATTGAAAATCGTTGGTTTCTGTCTCACTGGCTTATCCTATGTTGATTGAATGGCTGTGGCTGTGGGTTCCTTGTTCATTCCGTCATTCTCTGTGGGGTTCCATATGGATCCTCCACAATATGACTGTGGTGGCTCATCTCTTGCCAGGATCTCAGCTATCAGCCTACGGTCTGGTAGGGTTAGATGGGCCCAGCTTTCTTGCTGCGTCCTGAAAAATACAAACACAATCTCCATCGGAGAGTGAGATCAGTGTAGGTTAACAAATATACACAGTTCTGGATTACCTAGATTCTATTTTTAGTAGCCTCCCTGTCAATCGCTCCCATAGTGCATCTTTTCTTGGGAGCCCAAGAGTACGGGATCTGGTGCCTATCACCCTGAATCCCAAGTTCCAGACAAAGGCTCCCCCTCACTAAGTGGAAAATTTGGCTGAATTTGAAAGCTGTTGATTGTCTCCCCCATCAGGTAGACTTCTTATCCAGAGAGCCCTACTAATCTTCTCCCAGCGTTGGGATTGTAGGTATGCACTAACACTCCTGGCTTTTACATGGGTGTGGGATCCAAACTCAGGTCCTTATGCTTATGAGGCAAGTACTTGACCAACTGAGCTATTTCCCCAGTCTTGAAAGTTATTTTTTTATAAAGAAAGAAAAATAGTCAAAGGGCACAAACATAATGGGCATCATTAATTTTTTTTTGAGACAGGGTATTGCTGTGTAACCCAACTTGACCTCATGATTCTCCTACCTTAGTGTCCTTTATTACAAACAGGTACCAGCACACCTGTAAAAACATTAGGCTGGGTATAATGGCTCATGCCTACAGTCCCAACTCTGGAGGCTGAGGTAGGGGAATTGTCATGAGTGCAAGGCCAGCTGGTGGTACAGAGCTAGTTCCAGATCAGCCTTGACTACAGTGGTACACTGTCTCAAAACAAAACAACATTTAAATTAAAAGCACATCAGGACTCATTCCCCTGAGCTGGCTAATACAGGCTCACTGGGCGTGGAACATAGTCTCTGTTAAGAGGGAGAATAACAAATTCCCTTCAGTGCAAGCTGACTGGATTCTCTAGGATGAGTCGAGAGGTGAAAGGGGAAGAAAGTGCTGGCCACTAATCCACTGCACCATTACAGAGAGCCCTGAGCTGACTTAATAATACTTCAGCCTGAAATATGCATAGGGACAGTCAAGGGTGCCACTCAATGGAGAAGCCAGGAATAGTAGAAAGAGGGTTTTTTTTGTTTCTCTTTTTAAATAAAAATTTATGTTTCCTTAGAAGCATTCAGAATGTGAACAAAACAGTTTGCTATTACAGAGTGGTATTCAATTAACAGAAAAACAATTATTTCATATAAACGGCATCAGAGACAACTGAAGATGAAAAAAACAAAACCTACCATCCCCATATATAACTAATTCATGCTGGGCACCAACAAGAACCTGGCTTTAAATTTCCATGCCAATTTACAATCCCCAGACTGCACCAGGCAAGGTTAGTGGCTACTGAAAATACCACCAGGACAGGGCTATCTAAAGACACATTCGGTGGTACAAAAAAAAGACATTGTACAGTTTAAAGACAAATCTAACACAGCCTTACTTTTCATTTTTTTTTCTTTAAAAGGAATGATTTATGTACAGGGATATTAAATGCTTTATAGACAAGACAAAAAACTTCACCATCATCCTCATCCTCTTCATGTTCCTCCTTTCTTTTCCTCCTCTTCCTTCTTTTTCTTGCTCTTTTCAGCCTTGACAACTCCTTTCTTTGCTGCATGCAGTTTCCTTCAGCTCTTTGGGCAGCAGTACCCCATTCGTACTTTCCCTTCAGCCTGGCAGCTTTCTTTCCATGAGGCTGTCGTCGTGCCACACCTCTCCCAGCTTCTTTGCAGCATCACCGATGGACAGGCTGGGATGCTCTCCTGTGATTTTTGAGTGATACTCAGAACAGAACAAGAAGGCTGAAGGAGGCCTCTTGGGTGCATTGGGATCCTTGAACTTCTTTTCTGTTTCCCCTTTAGGAGGGACATAGGTTTTCATTTCTCTCTTATAATGAGCCTTGTCCGCCTTGGCCATGCCTTCACATTTTCCTTTTTCTTCAGCAGACATGGTCTTCTACCTCTCTGAGCACTTCTTAGAGAAGTCTGAGAAGTGGACGAAAGCATCTAGGTGCTTCTTCTTGTGTTCCTCCTGGCAGGTGTGCACAAAGAAGGCACACGATGACATTTTTGCCTCTCTGCTTCGTAGGATATCCTTTGCCCATGTTTAGTTGTTCTCCGTCAGTGAGGCACAGAGTGGCGCAGTGCTGTCTCTGTGGAGCCCAATGAACTGCAAAGGCTGGGAGGGATCTTCTTCCTTCTTTCTCCAGTATGCAGTCATTGCTCTTGCAGCTCTGTCTCCTTCCCTATGTGGTGCCATGAACTAGTGCTGCTCCTGGGTAGGCCCACCCATATTCGAGCTTCTGATCATTTGTTCAACCAAATCTGTGCTCTTTTACAATTAAGAGTTTGTCTCATATTTTAAAGAAACCATCAGTAATTTATGGACAAATATTAATGTCTTTATCACAAAAATTTGCAAACATAATGGTACACGTTTGTAATCCCAACACTCTGGAAAGCTGAGACAGGAGAAGCATGCAGCCAACTTGGTCTACAGAATGACACCCTGCCAACTTTCTCCCCAAAAGAAAATACAGAGAAAATTACAATCAAATGCCCTGCAGATTTATATAAGACCTAATAAGAAATGTTCAAATTATTGGTGTAGTCTGGAATATGTACATGCTTTATGGAGCTCTAAGCTGACTGTATGTTCTCTCTGAAGAAACAGCCTCTTTTCGTGATTTTTACTGCTATTATTATCTTGCTATTTAAGTATGCACACCAGTTTTTCATATTAGGCTTCAAGTGTTCATAATAAAATATATTTCCCTTCTGTGCCCTTAGAGATTTAAAATAATTTAGCATTTCGTCTTTAAAAATATTTGTAAGATGCTTTTTAAAAAGTTTTTTGTAATTTTTATTTTATATATATTACAACAGGTTATAAATTACTGTCCCCTCACCCCAACTGCCATTATCGCGGAGGACATCCTCAGTGGAGTTATGGTAGTCACTGTGGGGTCATGAAGGCCTCAGTCAATCCCTGTGGGGTAGTGGGGAACCATGACTCAGGGTATTCCTACCCACTCTGTGGCTTTTACAGTCTTTCTACCCCCACCCTCATCTGCAAAGTTCCCTGAGCACAGTAGGCCTGTTGGCAGTTTATTTTAGTGTTGAGTTCTTTGTAGCCTCTGGATTTCTGCTTACATAGGTTTTGATTATTTGAAGTGTCTGTCACCATCACCCTTGGGACTGGTTGTCAGTCTAGTAGTAAGAGTAGTATTCGTGATGTTGATTCCACTACAATTTCTCCTGGGCCCTGGCAAATGTGGTAGAGGTGGAAAGTTTCATGGTGGGCAGTTGGCTATGGCTATATTCCTGTCTTATTGGTGGATCTAGGCTCTCTTCCAATTTCTCTGCCATCTATAAAATAAAACAGATTCTCCAACCAAGCATGAGAGCAATTTGGGTTAAAGGGGGTATGCAAAGTTGTTAAGGAGATTTTTTTTGGTGTGTCAGCCCACTCTTTTCTGACCATGGGATTGGCCTCATGTCCAATCAGAGCACAGTTGGTTATCTGTAGAGGCTACATACCACTATTGCATAAGTGTGTACATCTTGTCCAGGTGTGTAAGATACTTTTAAAAAGCCTCTTTCTTGTTAAAGAAAGAACCATTGTGATTGTCTGTTATAAACAGTATTATATGATTTTAAGCTCAGAGATTCTAATACCTCAAAGTTCAATAATCCATCTTTGAAAGTAAGAATGCCTGAGAAAAATCCCATTTCCACATATAAAATTAGAAACAGCATGACAGGACTACAGGCATTTCTCTAGACATGATAATTATATGTTTTCCCTCTTTTTTTAAAAAGAAAACCTGAAGAAAAAAATCCAGCAGTTAGCTCTTTATTAAAAGTCTATCTTTGGGGAGTCCACCTGTCTACTTACTTGATTTTAATCAGGTGTATCTATGCATCTGTGATGTGTTTGTCACTGTCACCCATTTGGATGGGATTAATATATACATGGAGTTACTTTTCTCACTTAAGATTTCATTTTCCCTAGTCAAATGTATGAGATCATGTAAATATTGTCATTTTCTGTTTGTCGTATATGCCTTTGCCAAGTTTAAGCCAAATGTTTTCTCTTCCATATATATACATATATATATATTTACAGTTACATAATTTGTGTATATACACTATACATATAGCATGTATATGAGTGTGTGGTGTGTATATGCATGCTCGTATATGTGTGTGTTTAGGTACACGTACATGTGGAGGTCAGAGGATGCCCTTGGGTGTTGTTCCTCAGGTATATTACCTGTCCCTTTTTGAGATAGGCTCTCCTTGGCCTGGATCTCACCAGCTAGGCTAAAGTGTCTATCTAGTGAGCCCCAGAGATCCTCTGGTCCTGGATTACAGAAGCCTGCCACCATGCCCTGCTTTTACGTGAGTTCTGGGGATTAAACTCAGATGCTCAGGTTTGTGAGGCAAGCATGTTACAGACTGAGCTATCTACCCAGGTCTCCAGGTCTCTTAGAGATTTTTTTTTTTTTGGAGTAACAGTTTGTGTTTTGTAACTGCCATTGATTGCCTTTCCAGCTTCACTTTGTGACTTTAAAAGCATGCTAACTTCTTAGAGGGCATGAGGGAATTCATATTTGCAGTTGGCCCCAAAGGTGTTTGGCAGCTGATTATCATGTATCCTCCCTCACATTTGGCAAATTGACCTTGGTGAGAAGACAGAGGCAGAACCCAAATGCTGGAAGCAAAGCCCTCTGGGAACAGGGTAACCTTCTCCTGGAACCTGGGTTCTCTGCCCTGGGCTGTCAGGCTGCCCTGATTGGGTTGCTGCTGAGTTCCCATGCTGGGATTGTAGGGGATTTCTGCCCAGCATCTAGAGCTCTCACCTGCTTGGCACATCCTCTGTGAACTTGATTGCCTCCTCTGCCTCCATCAGCATGTGCAATTCAGAGGTCACTATAATTTATATCCCCTAAAGCCCAATAAGCGTGATATTTATCTGCATCTTACTATTTGCCAAGTTGGTTTTTACTTTCCTACAGTTAATATTAAGAAAGGCCTGAATTGAATCAGAATCATGGTACCTTGACTGTGTGGGGTGGGTAGGAAAAGCTTTGCACTATTGGGCTTGTCTGATTGCTGTCTGCAACACTACTGTTTATTTCACATTTAACAGTGTGTTAAAATCTAAACCGGATGCTACCCCGCTTCCATTTAATATCCCTCAGTAATTTTCTATAGCGTAGTGAAAAGGAGTAGCCTTTACTTGCAGCTCTTATAGGCAGAGCCTGGCCTGCAGACTCCAAAAGCTGTCAGATTCCACACAAAGACCAGATTCTCAGTAACCCATGGAAATCTGGAGAATGTGTCAATAATGAGCCTTTACTCTTGTGTTGGCTGGAGCTAAGAAAGCAAGAGCACTCCGTTCCCCTCCCCCCTCAGTCTGCCTTACAGTGACACTTGGCCAGCTGGATTCATACACGCTACTAGTCTTGCACTCTAGACACTCTGAAAGAGCTCTAGGGCTCCTCTCTCTTCTTACTCACAAGTTTCCTCTGCCTCAGCTGTAAGAGCAGAGCTCCAAAGAAGGGAGCCATGCTTTCTAGCCTCTGGACTATTGCCAATTTGAATCCCTCCTTTAAAAATTTTTTTTCTTTAATTTCATTTTATAAAATGTTAAACTCTTAATCCCCTCATCTTCCCCTCTCCTGAGGGTCCGCTTCTGTGGGGTTGTTGATATTCACTGTGGGATTAGGAAGGCCTCCTTCTTTGTGGGGGTATTGTGCCTAAGGGTATTCCTACCCACCTTTTGGCTCTTATAATCTTTTTGCCCAGTCTTCCGAAATGTTCCCTGAGGCATGGTGGGCCTGTTAGGAGTCTGATTTAGTGTTGAGTTCTCTGTGGCCTCTGGGTTTCTGCTTTGATGGGTTGTCTGTCACCATCTCCCTGGTTGTCTGGTTGGTAGTTAGGAGCGGTATTTGTGTAGCTGCTTCCTCTGCAGTTCCCTGGCTGATGTGTTAGATGTGGGATGTCTCGTGGTGGGCAGTCAGCTATCTTTTATTAATTGTGTTGTGGATCTTCTCTGTTTTCCCTGCCATCTGTAAAATAAAACAGATTCTCCAATCAAGAATGAGAATAGCTTGGATTGAAAGGGGTATACACAGTTATTTGAGAGACTTTTTGGTGTGTATACTCATTCTTGTTATCCAGAGAGCAGTGGGGTATTTTCTCTGGAGTCTCCGAGTTTCCTGTCCATGAGATACTGATTTGGTTCTCAGCACCAGGTATGAGATCTTTCCCCCTTGAGTGAATCTCATGTTCAGTTGTAGAATAGTTGGTCACTGTGTGCCACTATTGCACAGGTGTGTATTCCTGGCCCAGCGGGTTGGTTTTGTAACTTGCTGAGTCCCCTGCTTATTCATGCTGTTGGTAACTGTTGTCTCTCAGCACCTTCCAAATCCCTTTCTTTAGATACCTTTTTCTACTTGCCCGTCCTGGCAAACTCTTACCTAGCCTGTGAGACCAGGCTTGGTCATGGTATTTGAGAAGCCATCCCTGACACCCCTCCTTCTCTGCCCCATTGTGTTAGATGACTCTCGGCTGGGTGCCCTTACTGCTCTTGTACTCAGCATACTGCATGCTAACTGTTGAATTACATGTTCTTCTGTCCACTAGATCCAGGGTCTTTGAGAGCAGAGCCCATCTTATACTTTTCTTTATTCAGGTACTCAGAGTTCTGGGCATGTAGTAAGATTGCAATACATTATTTTTATTGATGTCTTAAAGTTACTGAAGACATTCTGTCTGCCCAGCGGTACATGAGAATCACCTAGGCAACTTTAAAGCCCTCATGGTTCAGGCCTGCACAGGGCCAGTTACAGAACACCCTGTGAGGGTGGTAGTGGTGTGTGTGGGGGTGTGTGTGGGGTGGGGTGGGTGGGTGGGTGGTATGTGTGAGCTCCAAGGTGTGTGGAGGCCAGAGGAGAACATCCAATACTTCCTTCTCTGAATGTGGAGCTGTGGTTTTTACCATCCAGAAATCTCCAGTCTCTGCTCCCCACAGGACTGGGCTTACAGGCGTGTGTGTGGGCATGTCCAGCTGTTTATATGGGTCCTCATGCTTGCAGCAAGTGTTCTTATCCTCTGAGCCATCTCCCTAGCCCCTTGGGAGTTTTACAAACTCCTTTAGGGATTCCACTGAGCGGCCAAGGGTTGAAGGCCATTAGCCTATGCCATTTAGGGCAACTCAGAGAAAAGCAATTTTCCATGATTTCTGTTTATTATTTATTTTTTTCATTTATATATTTATTTATCTGTAGACAGCTGGCCTTGAACTCACTGTGTAGCTTGTGATGACCTTGAATTCCTTCCTCCACTTCCGGAGTGCTGGGATTACAGGTGAGCACCACCTTGCCCGGCTAACTGACCATGCTCTTGTTTGGGATTAAAACCTTTGGTGATGATTTTAGGAAAATGTACCTTACCCTTGGCAGCACATGGGCATTGAAGCAAGTGGCATTTATCTTTTAGAAACCAGTACAATAGTCACACAGCCTACATGCTGTATTGGCATGTGCGATACATTAGCAGCTTTAGTAGTTTGGGTGGTTTATGATGTGTAGCTATGTGCCATTTTCTACCTTACTGCATTTTGATTTAAATTTCAAGTGGATTATGTTCCAGGCTCTCTATAAATTAGTTAAGGCACTTATTGACTTTCCAACACTAATGACTTTTCTGTGTGCATATTCTTGTTTTGTATTGGAACTGCTAGCTGGAGTAAAGACAAGCAAAAACAGAACATTAACTCATGTCTGATGTGGAACATACTCGGGATAAAAGCCATTTTAACTTGGTGAACACTATCACCAGCTACATTGTCTAATAATTAAATGATTAGTCCTAACCTCATGACTTGATTGGAGAAGTTTCAGGGAAAACATTTACAGAAGCATTGAAGACACATTTAAGAACTGGGGTTGTCTTTATCTTAGAATAGATGAGCTGAAGAAGTTTCGGTGTGGCCTCCCTGCCCCCCCCCCTTTTTTTGTAGATGGATACTTCATTTTCTTTGCATTGGTAATGAAGTAGTAGGCACTTGGTTTAAAAGGAGACTTTTAGAGATTTCTAAGTAAGTAATCATTTCTTACTTGTAAAGGCTGTTGGGCAGTGGTGTTAACTGTGTAATCTCTTTTTGGAAGAGCTTTATGAAGAGGATTGAAGACTGGCTAGCCAGCAAACTCCTTGAGATTT
>PVHP010008706.1:0-52402 GCA_004024765.1 Zapus hudsonius | reverse complement strand
GTTAACCATCTGTGCTCAGCACAAAGACGTGGGTAAGGGGAAAATTCAAAACCGAGGACGTGGCAATCGTGCACTTTCAAAAAGTCTCAAAACAACATACGTGATGTTTCAAAACATACTTGGAGTCAACTCAGTGGCCAGGTTATCCTGATCGTTTATAAAGACAACCTCTATTTTAGTTTCAACTATTTTCTCCTTCTATCTTTCTGGAAAGTCTCCCCTTTGGGGTTTATTATCTGTTACTGGATGAAGAGAAGTTGAGGTCCCAAGCAATCCACACTTACAAGTGCATCAACAGGTAGCCCTTTTCCTGCCACAGTACCGCTGTCTGAGTGCAAGTTCAGGCTGCCACAACCAAGCTCTGCAGGCTGTGTGTCTTAAACAACAAACATTCGTGTCTCGAAGGTCTGGAGGCCAGAAGCTCAAGGTGAAGGTGCTGGTAGACAGTCTGTGGGGAGGGCTCTCCTGCTGGTTTGCCAGCAGCTCTTTTGCTATGTTTTACATGGTGGAGAAAGCGGGACCTTGAGTCCCTTTCTCTTACAAGAATGCTGATTCCATAATGCACTCCATCCTCTTGTTTAGACCTCATCTAAGTCTGATTACCTTTCAAAGGTCCCACATCCAAATACTATCCCATTGGGGGTTAGAGTTGCCCCGTGTGGATTGAAGAGTGAGGGAGACATGGACATTCATCCCATGACAAACCTTATTGACTCTGCAGCTGTCAGCATGCTGCTTCCTTCCTGACAACACTGTGGAGGTCTGAGATGGTGGGGACGCCATCTTTCATGAGTTTTACATTTGCAATCACTGGATAGTTCCTTGGAATGTTTCCTCCCTCCAACTGGCATGGACAGGCACAGGTCAGGACAGGAAATAAAGGCCATTTGTGGAAGAGCTCCGGATTCTATGGAAGAGGCCTCTAAGTTGAAAGAAGACAGCAGAATGTAAGAATGCCCAAGAGCCACTTGCTGAAAATGCCAGGGCACTCGGAAGGGATGGATGGGGAAAGCCATTGGCTGGGAAGGATTCTTGGAAGAAGTATTGGTGGGGTGAAGCCTCCAAAAGTGTTGCAGTCAACTTACTCTGTTGCTGCACAGAAAGAACCCAAGCAAAAGCAGCTTGTGGAGGAATGGGTTTATTTGGCTTAAGGACTCAAGGGGAGACTCCATCCTGGCAGGGAAAACAATGGCATGAGCAGAGGGGTGGACATCACCTCCGCCACAGCACTGCAAACAATGGCAGGAAAGTGTGCCAAACACTGGCAAGGGGAAGCTGGCTTATAACCTCCATCAGCCTGCCCCCAACAACACAGCTCCAGCGAGGGTGTAAAACCCAAACTGCCATCAGCTGAGGATCAATCAATCAGAATACATTCATTTGTTTGTGGGGGACACCTGGTTCAAACCATGATGGTCCACCCCTGGCCCCCACAAACTAATAATCATACATGATGTAAAATATTATGTGTTCACCTGAACTCCATAGTTCTCCACAGTTTTTCTTTCAAGTGAGCCATAATACCAAAAAGTAAACCTAAATTGGCACAGAACTTTCATACCACAAAAGATAACATGAGGCATGGCAAAAACAGATTGAACCAATATAAAATTTAAAACAAGCTAGGAGGGGGGGATGTATGGGTGTGGGTGTGCCAGGGCCTCCTGCTACTTAAAAGAAACTCCAGACACATGCATCATGCATTCTGCATCTGGCTTTATGGGGGTCCTGGGGAATCATACCTGGGCTGTCAGGCATTGCAAGCAAGCTCCTTTAACCACTGAGCCATCTCTCCAGCCCAAGACGTGTAGTTCTTAAGGCATTGGTGTTACAGGGGAGAAGAAGAAGCAGAGACCTTCTGATACCATAGTTGTAGGCGAGAAAGCCAGGCCTCAGCTGAACAGCAAAGTAGCCTTAGATTGCAAACTGGTGTGTTTGGATTTGATCCTCCTTAGCGAGGAGCATCCAGTGGATCTCAGCTTCCTCTTGTCCTCACAGATTTAAGTCCTTGCTCTGCATTAAAGCATGTAACCAGAAGTTGCCTAATTGCTGACTTAATTAAATTCATTGATTTTTTTCAATGGCTGTGAAGATAATGGGGGCTATGCTGGTTTAGACGTAACTAATGAATAAATCAGAAGAAGGTAAATTTAGAAAAAAGACATGAGTCACTTTCAGATAAAGTTAACTTAAAAGTTGAGAACGGACTTTCCAGATAGAGTGTGTCCGTCACTGTGCTACATGTACAGAAATGAGCCTGCATTCACCACGGGACTTCATCCATCCGCTTCCTTGTTTTCTGGTATTTATAGGCAGTGTGACTTGCTATCCTAAATAAGGGCTTCTTAAACTTTTTCTCCTTGTGATCTTTTGTCAATAGGTATACAATTATATTACCTTTTGTTAATAGGTATACAAATTAAAATAGCTATGTATTTACTGATAATAAATCATGAATTTATTTTACAATAGGTATACAATTATAATAGCTATGTATTTACTGATAATAAATCATAAATTTATTTTACAATACTGTTGTATAGATATTACCATTTATTAAGGACAAAAGCAAACTTGCATATTAATTGGATAGATAAGCTTGTTTATTTTTCAAATAAAGAATTAAATCTTTGCTGAGTATTTGATACTAGGTTGGGTATGGTAGCTCATTCCTATAATCCCAGCACTTAGGATACTGAGACAGGAAGATCACCATGGTTTAGGGGCCAACCTGTGCTATGTAGTGGAGATCCAGGCCAGCCTGGGCTACAGAATGAGACCCTGTCTCAAACAAACAACAAAGTTTCCACGACCAAGCATTTAACACCACAAGACACATGGCTACATTATCATTTTTTCAGAGTTTATAGGTATTTTGATTTTATACACAAGACACATAACAGCATTATCATTTTTCAGAGTTGATTGGTATTTTGATTTTATTATGCAAGACACATGGCCACATTATCATTTTTCAGAGTCGATAGGTATTTTTATTTGATACACAAGACACACGGCTGCATGACCATTTTTTCAAAGTTGACTGGTATTTTGATTTGATATGCATCAAGGCTGAGAAATGTCTGCGTGACTAAGTTCAAAATGGAAGAAATGTGGTTAAAAGTTTTAGAAATTGCTGGAAATCTGTCCTAGTCCCAAGCCCAAATCCATCTAACCATTAAAGAAAAAAAACAAAAACCTCATGTCAATAACTCAAATAACAACTTTTAAAATCAAAGATTATCAAACAGTACAATCCAAAGAGACACTAATTGGATAGTTTCATGCCTAGGAGCCATAGTAGGAAAATGTCCTTGCTTTCTGTAATTAAACCATTCTGTTTTGATAAGAGCTGAAAACTTGGTTTCAGTAAAACCTCTACAGTTCATGAGCTACGCTAGTCTAACTCAAGGCCAAGGCATTTCAGGCAGCATTTATTGGCATAAATTGGCATGTTGGCATGTTGTGTGTGCAGAACTAAGGCTGTAGTGAGGTCACGTGAGGTCACATGAGGTCACACAGACTAGCATGGTCAGAAACACCTTGTATTTATTATGTGTTTCATTTGGAATTTAAGTTTTAGTTATTCCTCCTTCAGAAACCTTTTGCTGTCATCAGAAATTTTTTCACAACCTTCCCACATTCAGATATATATTCCATATATATTCTCAACCCAGTCTAAGAAGCTGTGCTCTAAATAAGGTGACATCAACTTTGGGTGTGTAAAGTTTTTTAAAAGTTGTTCTTACATATGAAAATTTAAACTGTATTTGCATGTGTTTTCTGTTAGGCCAATGTGAACCAATTACTCTGGAACTCTGTATGAACTTGCCTTACAACCACACAAGCTATCCAAATTACCTCGGCCACCGGACCCAGAAGGAAGCATCCATCAGCTGGGAGTCATCCCTTTTCCCTGCACTCGTTCAAACCAACTGTTACAAATATCTCATGTTCTTCGCTTGCACTGTTTTGGTTCCAAAGTGTGATTTGAATACAGGCCACCGTATCCCCCCTTGCAGGTAATACAATAGGGTCTTCCTTAAGCGTCTTCGCTTTATCTCAGGGAGAACCACCTGCGTGTAGACATAATCCATATGACTAAGGACTCTGGACACAACGAATAAAGAAGCAGGAGATAGGAAATTAATGTCTGAGTAAGAATTCATCACTCAGTCCATGGACGATATGAACAACCAGACATAAACCCATATGGCATTCATTCCAACAATTGCTGGAACAGTTATGAGCGCATTCTGCCATAGGAACTTAGTCAAGCCCTATTAATGTGCTAAATCCCTGAGAATCCTTATGCAGTGTCATATTCAGAATTACCTTTTGAGGTGACATGCAAGCACCACACAGATTTGGACAAGATCTTTAGAGTTTGGGAGCTGCCTGCTGGTGTTTCCATGTTATAGCAAACTTTCAGAAGTGTTAGGATCAGACTCTGCAGTCTTTGTATACACAAGACATCAGTGGTTGCTTTAGCATCGCGTAGAATTGAATTTATTTACCATAAGTCTACAACTCACCTGTTTAGCCTAATAGATAGTACTTAAAGATTATTGCATATAACATTTTTGCAAACTAAATATGAGATGTTCTAGATTCTCTTTGCACATGTTCCAAGCCTAAACTAGTGCTGAGCTTTATTATTTTTTAAAAAGCTTCATCAGTAGAAAAAGCAGAAGCCAGGGAGCAACAGATAGGGCATGGGGGAGGTAGGGGGCTTGTTGTGGTCAGCTTCCTAGTTGCTGCTCAGAAAGAACCCAAACAAAAGTGGCTTGTGGAGGAAAGGGTTTATTTGGCTTATGGACTTGAGGGGAGACTCCATCCCTGCCAGGGACTCCATCTCCGCCACAGCACTGCAAACAGTGGCAGGAAGGTGTGCTAAACACTGGCAAGGGGAAGCTGGTTTATAATCTCCAAAAGCCTGCCCCAGCAACACAGCTCCATCAAGGTTATAAAATCCAACCTGCCATCAGCTGAAGATCAATTACCCAGAACACATTCATTTGTTTGTGGGGGACACCTGGATCAAACCATGACAGGGCTGCATGATGGACCCCCTGACTGCTCACTCAAAGAGCTCTCACAAGTCTCCTCTATACTCGGTGCTCCTCTGTGCCACACTCTACAGACTGATGTTGGGGACTTCTCTGCTTAGAACCAAAAAGGTTCTAGGGTTAGAGAAGGTGTCTGCTTAAAAGACAGAAGAGAGGTCTGAAGAGATGTCTCAGTGGTTAAGGTGCTTGCCTGCAAAGCCTAAAGACCTGGGTTCATTTTCCCAGTGTGGAACATGCATCTGGGAGTTTGGTTACAGTGGGTGGAGGTCACAAGACCATACCTCAAAACAAGGTAAAAGGCAAGGACAGACCCCTAAACTGTCCTCTGACCTCCACACCCACCACAACACAGCACACACATGGGCCTGCACTCACATACGAAGACACACACCCCAAATAAAGACATAAAATAATTTTTACAAAAAGAAGAGAGAAGGGAAAGGGCAAACTGAGTGGTGTCTGTGTCTTAGAAATATTTCTATTTTTCTTTCCGCATGAAGTCTCTTTTGGTGAAAGTTTGCTGTTGGAATGAATCTGCTTTGTCCAGCTATTGCTTGGGTTGATGTTCAAACACCTATCTTGATGTATATGAGCATGGGTATATAGTTATAGAAACTTCCTCATCCATATAAGCCCATACAGAATTAAAGCCCATACAGAATTAAAACCCACGTACATTCTAACTTATATCTCCAATGGAACTATTTCTGATGTGTTGTCTTTCTGTTCTTCATGCTGTTCCTTTAGAGCCCTGTGTGAGCACTCCAAAGCACGCTGTGAGTCGGTTCTGGGGATCGTGGGCCTGCAGTGGCCTGAGGACACAGACTGTAATCAATTTCCCGAGGAAAATTCAGACAATCACACCTGTCTGATGCCTAATGAAGACGTGGAAGGTTAAAATTTCACTTTATTACAGTGGGCACCTAACACGGATGGACGTGTCAGCTACCAAGTGCTGTCTGTGTGTGTGTGTGGGGGGGATTGTTGGCTTTCTATGTAGGAGATGCTCAGGCTACATAGGCGAATGACACTATGAACTCAATGACCTTGAAGACTCTAGGGCCCATCTGTTAGCCATTGTCATTAAAGCTAGCGATCGATCCTCAGTTCATTCAAGGGTTAAACATTTGGAGGCCTTGCAGTGTAGGATTGTGAAGTACCGAAATTGAATTGGGGACCAGTCAGTCCATCAAGTAGAAATATTGGGCTATGGAAATGAGCTTGATTCATTCACTGCTCGGCAGTTAGAAACACGTCTTCCACCAGCAGTTTCCAGCTGTGGAAATGGTTCTGTTGTCCATTTAGAAAGACAATTTTTCACTGGGAAGTGCTGACGCTGAGGATGAAGGAGAAAGATGCTGGTGAGCCTTGTCAGCTTCACAGAGGACCCGCCCATCTTCAGTCGTAGCTGGCTGCCCATGGTCCCCATACACATAGATCATTAGCCGAAGTTTTTGGAAATCTGTCCGTTGAAAGTGAACATTGCTTTCCACAGAATGCTCGCCTAGTCATTTCAAGTGTCACTCGGGACGTTGTGTCCTGGCTTCCAGAAGATGTGATGGCCAGGCTGACTGTGATGATGACAGCGATGAAGAAAACTGTGGTAAGGATGTGAGATGGACTTCCTTGAGTGTCTGTAGTAACTGCTGAGGATAAGGAACCGTGGTCGAATGCGTAAACCGGTCGCTTACACTAGGGAGCGGAGTGGTCTAATGCTAGTGCTCTTGCTTCTGAAAATGTCAAATTGCAGGGCATGCATGGATATATTTTTTTTCCTGTTGACACCTATTTTCCCTAAATTATACCTCAGTTTATAACTTTAGTGATACTTATATGCATACAGATAGTAGAAGGAGAAATAGTTCATCAATATAAGAAATCATTTTGTTGTGAGATTACAGTGCCGTTATCTAGTTTACAGTGGAAATAAACGTGCCTCGGCATATCATTCCTGTACTGCTAAATAGGTGTCTAGATCCGTAAGGCAGAGTTCAGGCAACAACACTCAGATGTAATTGGGATTCTTTTGCATGCCCTCTCTCATTTGTCTCTGTCCCAAAGGATAAAATTCCTCTTGACGTTTCTGCCACTGAGCTCCAAATCCATCAATAGAAAGCCCAGAAATGCCAATGGCAATTTCAATGGAGCCAATTCTCATTTGATTATCTTGCAAACCTTGGTTTCTTGCAAGCTTGGAAGGTGTCAGGAAACAGACAGTGCTTTTCAATAAGCAGTATCTGATGGAAAGCCAAGTGACTGAGGGCTATCCAGAGACTCTCTTGGGTAGAATTATTTAGCTTGTCATGCCCCCAAATAAAATTGACACTTTATTCATTGGAAGCACGTAAGACAGTGTATCTTTTGTGATCATTTTATTTGTTTGTCCTTTGAGGTATGAAATATTACATTCCTCCCCTAAATGGAATTTCTCTAGTAGAGATTGCCCTCTGGTCACAACAAAAATGCCATAAGCAATCAATGGCAATTCTATCAGCTACTATAAATACAGACAGATGTGTCTTCTGGAAAATTACAGCTTGTCAGAATGACAGTACAATGGCCAGGAGAATTTTGCTATGGAAGAATACATAATATTTTGAGAACTTACTGATATTTGCTTTTTTGGTGAACTTTTTATTTAAGAAATAAAAAGTTATTGACTGTCACATGCCAGGGGCCTTTTGAGAATGTATTAGATTGGTTCCTTTAATGACGACTTTGGAAGTTAATGGTATTCTGAGATGGATTGTTTTAAATGTTTCAAATAGGTTGCATGATATTCTTTTGGGATAGCTAAACTCAAATTTGTAGAAGGGCATGGAATATTTGGCAAATCCTTAAAAGCAAATAGTTTGTGCCAGTTATCTACCATACCATATATATGATATATATTATAGTATATGTATATACTATAATCCCAGCATTTGAGAGATAGAGGCAGAGAGAGAAGCGGGCATTCAAGGTCATGATTGACTACATAGTGAGTTTGATGCCAACCTGAGCTGCTATAAGAAACCTTGTCTCAAAAAGAAGAAAAGAAAGAAAAAAATTTTTTAGCTTTCTAAAGCTAAATGGTCTGCTTTTAGAATTATGTTTTGACAAAAATAAATTCAAAGTATTATAGTATGGTACTTAAAGGACCCTAAAATATCAGTTTTCCAGTTAAATAGTCTTCGTCAACACTTTAATCACACAATTAAAAGAATCGCAAAAGATAAAAATAAACAATCTAATTGCCTATTGCATGTCCACGACTGATTGCACGATTGAAAACTCTGGTTTAATAAGTTAAAAATGAGTAAGAAGTTGTCTATTTGGAGTTAAATTAATTGTTCTAAAAGCATTTTTTTATGAGAAAATTCTCACTGAGTTTTCCAAAGGGACCTATGACATAGAGGTTTTCCTTTGGCAGTATGCATGCACTCAAATGGGCTACTCAGTGTGCTGGAAAATATGGTTGCCTTTGGTAGGGAAGCCTGTTTTATGGTGTGTTTGCAAAAACGAGAGAGTGAGCCAAGAACTCAGCATAGGGCTGGGGAGATTGCCCAGTGGTTAAAGGTGCTTGCATGCAAAGCCTGTCACCTGGGTTCAATTCCCCAGTACTCAAGTAAATCCAGATGCACAAAGTTTATTTTTGGTGGCATGAGACTCTGGTACTCTGGTTATCTCTCTATCTCCCTCTCTCCCTCTCTCTCTCTCCTCATAAACAAATATATATATATATATATATATATATATAATTTTGAAAAAGAACTTATCACAATGCTTAGGGTAACCAACCTTCTCAGTTTACCTGGGACCAACTGGGGGTTATTGAGACAAATTCATTTAGTGCTTAAGTTAGGAGAGTCCCTCGAAAGACAAGACAAGTTGATCACTTGCCTGGCACAGTGTCTTTCCTTGGTGAACCTGCCTGATCTCTCTGCTGGGTGTCTGTTATTCTAGCATGAACGATTATCTGGTTTTATAACCTAAAGCTGCATGAACATCCATATCTGTGTTTAGGGCATCATGAACTTTCCTTTGCAACATACACTGAACATATAATTATAACAAAAGTACCACTTTGTAGACAGAGTCGTTTCTTCACAAAATGATATTATTTTTCATGTGAAAAATGTGTTGACTCTTTCAGCTTTCTTTATGTCCTCACTGTCACTATTTCCTAAAAATATTTAGTCATAAAAATATGCAAATGGATCTATTAATGCTGATAGAATACTCATATGTGGCTGAGGAGGTAGCTCAGTGGCAGATTGCTTGCCTGGTAGTCAGAGGCCTGGGAGATGGCTTGCTGGTTAAAGGCACTTGCTTGCAAAGCCTGATTCCCTGGTCACCACATAAATCCAGATAAACAAAGTGGTGTATGCATCTGGAGTTCATTTGCAGCGGCAAGAGGCACCCTGGCACACCCATTCTCATTCTCATTCTCTCTCTCTCTCTACTTGTGGATAAATCAATAAATAAAATATTTTTAAAATTCTGAATTCAATCTTCAGTGTGCAAGTATGTTCACATACATTGTGTCTGGAATACTCATTTAATTCTCATACAAATGCTGCAACAGGCATTATTACTGCTCTTTAGAGATAGCGAGTCTGAGGGTCAAAGAGGTAAATAAAGTCATAAAGTTATTGAAACTGGGAAATCTGGTCTTCAATCCAGTCATCTGAGTTACAGACATGCTTCCTTTATCCCTACTCTCATACATACAGCGTGCCCACAGTTAAAGCAGTGCAACTGAAGACCACCGTGCCCGAATCCCAGGTGGGCTATGATCTGGAGAAATCTACTTAATCCTTTCATCCTGAGTTTTCTCAAAAATGATAGAGATCATGATACCAGCATTGACATTGTAGTATTACTTAAGAATTCAGCCAGTTGTGGTGGTACATGCCTGTAACCTCAACCTTCGGGAGAATCACTGTGAGTTTGAGGCCAGCCTGGAACTACAGAGTGAGTTCCAGGTCAGCCTGGGCTAGAGCGACCCTACCTCGAAAAACCAACAAAAGAGGAATCCAAACAAGTATCTAAGAAGACATGGACGCATAGAGGGTAGTAAATGCTGTCTTGTGGTGGTTGATCTGCTCCTTCCAAGTGTCCAGCTTCTTCATCCCTTTGGGAGGTGACTACATTCTTCATCCCCTCACAGCGCAGGTGTGCTTTGCAGAAGCCCCAGGCTTGGCAGTCCCGTGGCAAGTCAGACTTTTCTCTGGGTTTGCTCTGCTTTCTGGTGGCATGGGAGAAGCGATCCATTTGCCAGGACCCGGGGCACAGAAGGCAGAGTTCAGGCTCCTTCCCAAATCTCCAGAGGACATTGTTAGAATATTGCAGATGATGTCAACAGCCACAGCCTCTTGAAAACCCCCAATACCATGCCCATAAGTTCCAAGAATTGATGTCTCCAAATGAACAGCTACTGAAGAGCTCTGACTGTCTTATGTCGTTGGGTGGTGAATCACCCTACATCTAATTTTATCTCAGTAAAAATTTCTATTCTGGTTACATATTTTGATGCCTGTTTTGGATGAGAATTTTTAAAAAATAAGATTTTTTTCTCATAATGGATCCCAAGAAACCTGTTTCTTTGAATTCTGTGTACTAGGTCAGATGAAAAATAACATTTTTAGAGAATCCTTATTTGATTACTTCTTTGCATTCTACTTACCTTCAATTATCTTTTTCTGGGAACCAGAGACTTTTGTTCCTGCCATGAAGTGTACTACCATTTGAATTACCCATGATTAAGAGCTTACTGTGAATTACCACTGTTCCAGGAGGATGATGGGTACTCCAAAGTTAGAGGCAAGAAAACCTTGAGGCTAAGGTTAGCTTGGGCTAAACAGTAAAACAATCTTAAAACAACAGCAAGATGGTCAAGGCATGCAATGTCTTCCTTCGTGCCCCTCAGCCTAGAACACTTGATACTCATGGGACACTTGAACTCATAGCCTAGACTCTTGGTATGTTTCAGCACACATGCTAAATACTGTTGCGTCAAATACCATTTATTAAGTGCATTCTGCTTGCATTGCATTACAATTTGCGCCACGGGCTATGTTCATTTCTCACAATAATTGACGAGGTTTGCAACTTTAAATCTCCAAAAACCACAGAGTAATGGATTTTGCACTTGGCTCTTAAGCTAGCTTTTTAAGCATTTAGCATAGAAGGTGCCTCTTCGATGAAACATACAGATGGCCTCCCAGTTTGTAGACTAAGCTCACATTGAGCGTTCTAGGTGTCAGCGTATTTGCTTTAAGCATGACTCATTTTATAGATAAGTCTTACATATTAGCAACCTGACTTCGAATGCAAAAGAACAACTGAAGATGAATGTAAATGTATAGTTTTTTTTCAGTTTTCTCCATTTCCCATATGCTGGTTTGGATCTTCTGTTAGAGAGCTATACTGTTCATAGTTCATAATGGAGATTATTGGGCATTTCTACTTTCCTAATTGCATTATCCATGGCATACACAGAGGTCAAAACTCCTTAAGAAAAAAAGAAATAATGCTTTCATGTTGCAATAGTTTATCTTGTTTGATCAAATTTCATTGCTATTTTCAGCTGTCCCCCTATTAAGAATAACCTTTTTTTTCCCGTCTCCAGGATGCAAAGAGAGAGATCTTTGGGAATGCCCATCCAATAAACAATGCTTGAAGCACACGTTGATCTGTGATGGGTTTCCAGACTGTCCTGACAGCATGGATGAAAAAAACTGTTGTAAGTGCTTTCAGGGATTTATCAGCATGATGCTCTTATTTTAAATATCCTTTGCCTCACTTGCAATACAAGCTAGAAAATTGGAAATGTATATCAAAAGTTTTTAGTTGGTTTAGCTCTTTTGACCAAACTTGTACTTGTAAAAATCTATACCAACAAGGCAAAATGTATGTGAAATATGCACACATATTATTCTAATAATATTTATAATATGGGAAAATTAAAGTACCTTCAAATATCTAAAAATGGGGGACATACAATAGAATATTGTACGGACATTAAAATCAAATGAGAGGCAGGATTTATCCTGGGTTTATCATGTTTTTAGTTAAGGTGTCAGGTGACCTTCCATTATCTAAAAAAAGTACCCAAGATAATCAAGAAGAGGAAAGATTTATTTTGGCTCATAGTTTTGGAGGTTTCAGTCCTTTTTTTTTTGATAAACCCATTGGTTTTGAACCTGTGACAGGGAAGCAGAGAGGGTCAAGCAGCCAAGGCTCCTTCACCTAACGGTATGGGAAGAGAGGAAGAAGGGGTTGTCATGCCAGTATCTCCCTCAATATCACACCTACAGTGACTGGTAGCCTTCCTTCTGGACTCTTCTCAAGGGTTCTACCACTTCCAGTAGCACCACAGGCTTCGCACCAAGCTTTTAAGAAATGGGCCTTTGGGCTGGAGAGATGGCTTAGTGGTTAAGGTACTTGCCTCCAGTGCCTAAGGCCCCAGGTTCAATTCCCCAGTACCCACATAAGCCAGACCCACAGGTGGTGGCCCTGGTGTTCTCTCTCTCTCTCTCTCTCTCTCTCTCTCTCTCTCTCTCTCTCTCATCTCTGCTCGAAAATGAATAAATAAAATATTAAAAAAAGAGATTGGCCTTATCCCATCCACAGCAACTGAATAAAGCAAATACACAGTAGTATGTGCCCTATTGTCTCTAGTTTTTGAAGCAATATATTTATGTATAGAAAAACAGATGATAATTAAAAAGCTTATATTTATAATCTTAATTATAATCTTAAAGTGGTGGGGTTATTAAATTTTTCTGCTTTTTAAATTTTTTAAGAACTTTGAAATTTTTTTATTTATTTATGAGAGAGCTGTTGAAACAGAGAAAGGGAGAGAGAGAGAGAGAGAGAGAGAGAGAGAGAGAGAGAGAGAGTGAGTATGGGCCCAAGAGAGTCTCTTATCACTGCAAGTGAACTCCAGACCTATGTGCCACTTTGATCATCTGGCTTTATGTGGGTTCTGGGGGATGGAGCCCAGGCCAGCAGGTTTTACAAACAAGTGCCTTTAACTGCTGAGCCATCTCCCCAGCCTTTAAATCCTTTTTTTAAAATATCTAAATGAAAAGCCCTTATCTTTAGAACTAGAAAACTTATTTTAAGATATTTTACTTAGAAGTAACAAAAGGCCAATTCAGATTGACAATGCAGACATTTATTCTCTTTTACTCTCTTGGACATTATATGTATCTTAGATTGTCATATAAAGCCAATGTGGAGTGAATTCTTAAGGCTGCATGTGGAAATTTAGTACCTTGTCTGAGATTCTTTTAGGTTAGCTTGACCCCAGCCAGGCTGGCTGGTCAAAAGCCAGAGCCCCTGGGTTGGCCAGCATCCTTGATCATACAGACAGGAGGAAGGAGGGAGGATTTTGTTCCTGCCTCCCAGACATCGTTAAGGCCTTCATTCTGAGTCAAGACGAGACAGTCACAACTCACAGCCAGGAGCCTTTGTATAGATTAGAAAAGACCTTTTCTACAAACATTCTAGAAAGGAACACTACTTGGGGGAATGAATTATGAATTAGAAGATGCCATTTCCTTCTGTCTCCCCTGGCTCCAGGTGAGGGCACCTTTCCTAGTCAGTGGAGTGTTTTTCTTTGGGGGGGGGGTTGCTTTGCTATGCTGTAAACCACAAGTCACAAAACCATGGGAAACAGCCCTTCACTTAGATCATGTTTACTGCTGGGCCCAGGCTGGTCCTCTGAAAAGAATAATTGTACTCCAAAAAATGTCATAGCCAGCTTAAAGTAATCAGGATCTTTCTCGGGAGTTGGGGATGGCTGGTATGGAGCCCTGAACAAAATCAGGTTTACTTTCTTTTTCTTTTTCTTTTTTTTCATTTTGATTTTCTTAAAATGGAAGAAGGAAAGGAAATGGATGCTAAGTAAGCAGTCAAAGAGGTTTATTATAATTTTTAAAAATCTGAAAGAAGATTATATATGACTCAGAATATCTTAACTGTTAGTGTCTCTTTACAAAACACCCATGTATGTGAACAGAGCTCGTTTTCTTCTTCTGGCGTTGTCCCTTGGCTCAGCTCATATGATTTTATCCCTGGGAGCTAACCCTGGGCATCTCTGCTGCTGTGGGTACCATGAGAACATCAAAAGTCAATCAGCTCTTTAAAACTTTAGAACCTGGAAATAGTCATTCTATTTAAAGACTGTTTAGATGAGGCGACATCGGTTACAGGAGGCGTGACAAGCTCCTCTGTGCTACCTTAATGTCCCGGTGAGGATGCCTCAGGGAGTCCATCTTTTCTTTCTGCCATGATCCTGCCGGCAAATTGGGAATGCCCATAGTAGTGACAGTCATGTTTATTTCTCAAATGTTTCTGTCTTCTCTCTTCTTACCCCCACCCTCCCACCTCACCAGCATTCTGCCAAGACGATGAACTGGAATGTGCCAACCATGAGTGTGTGGCCCGTGACCTGTGGTGTGATGGAGGAGTGGACTGCTCAGACAGTTCAGATGAATGGGACTGCGGTAAGCCCGGCTCCTGCCAGGCAGCTAAGCTCAATGAACCCTCAATGACTTCATGGGTTTGACTAACCAAGTTCATCTATTCTGTTTTACTGTTATAAAAGCTTGACAATGGTGATTCATGGGTGTATTTTCAAGTCACAGAAAATTTCTCCCAGGGTTACACCTCAATTTGAAATATCTATATTTACATGTAGAAAACCTGGGATTCCAATTTTTATTTGCTATATGATTCTTTTTTTTAGACTAGGATTTAAAAACTCATTATAATCACCCAACTCCAGGAGTGATGAATACTCGGTTGTTCGTGGATCATGGGTACCTCCTGGAAGGGATAGGAGGATGGCCTCTCCCGCCTGCTCTGAGCCTTTCTCTGCATTGAAATGGGACTCCTAAGTATCCCCGTCATGGACAGGACTTGAAGGCATGACCCAACAGTATGGCCAATGTGGCAGCTTCCAATGTTGAGTTATCTGGTTAATTCCCTCCTCTCACACAATTCTTATTGTGATCAGCTCCACAGTGTCTCACAAACGACTTGTGGCAAATTTTAATTCATTTTTAAAAAATATTTCAATGTAGGGTCTCACTCTAGCTTAGAAGGACCTGGAACTCACTCTGTAATTGCGGACTGGCCTTGATCCCATGGTGATCCTCCTACCTCAGCCTCCCGAGTGCTGAGATTAAAGGTTTATGTCACCACCCTTTGCGAATTATTTTTTGAGTCAATACCTTTATATTATAATGTGATTATTAATATTTTATTATTTTTCACCTTCATAGTTAATAATTTGAGGGAGAAAGATAGAGAAAGAAGCAGATAGAGAGTTGGACACGCCAGAGCCTCTAGTCACTGCTAACAAACTCCAGATGCATATGCCACCTTGTACATCTGGAATTACATGGGCACTGGGGAGTCAAACTAAGGAACTTGGGCTTTGCAGGCAAGCTCCTTAACCACTGAGCCATCTCTCCAGAACACTTTGCTAATTTTAATTCTTAGTTTCTGTCTTTTATCACACAGAGTGTAGTGATTTGTACAGGGTGGGTACTCACCAAATACATTTACCTAAAGTAAATATAGATGAATATATGTAATGGAAGTGAAGGCTTACAAAATTATCATTTCGTCTTATGAGAAGAAATGTTTTTAACTAGGGTTTCCTGACTTCCTCCCCCAGTGACCCTCTCTAAGAATGTGACCTCCTCTTCACTCCTGACGGTTCACAGAGCTGCGACAGAATACCACGTGTGTGCTGACGGCTGGCAGGAGACGTTGAGTCAGCTGGCCTGCAGGCAGATGGGTTTAGGGTAAGGTCAGTAGTTTGTAGAGCTAATGACTTTCTCAGAGGGCTTCGTGGAAGTTGGCAGTAATACGTTCCTTATGAATGCACAGCAATGTAGCCTTCTAAAATCAGAACCCCCGAAAGCCAGGGAAATGAATCAGGTGTCAGAGACTCATTTAATTCCGGACACCTGTTCCAGAGAATGTGGGCTAAAAGCTACTTTGAGGAAGCCCCTGAAAGTAAGGGAAATAATTGTATTTTACGTTCTTCTGAAATGCAATACTCTCATTATTTATAAAAGCATTAAGATAGTTTCCACTGTGGGACCTGGATGGAAAACTCTTGCAATTTGCACGCAAGAGGTTATTAATTTTTTTAAATAAAAAAAGCAAGCCAAGTAATAGAGGTTGAAGTTTCTGGTATTTCTATTTATTCTAAGTAATACAGGAAATGTAAATCAAGAAGGAATTTTTCAGTTTATCTTTTTAATGTAATGAAGACTGATTTGGGCTTTTATATAAATAGATTCAAATAGATTTGAAAGGTAGAGGCTTGTTATTTGTAAGGTTTTCTCTTTTAGTTCTATTGGGAATGGAAAGTAATAATTTACATTTTCCTGGAATATATATGGTAGGCTGTATACATGCATATCTATTTTATCACTTATACTGATATTGCAATATATTATTTTATGAATGATATGTGTGAGATTTTGGTGGAAATATGCAAGTGGGAGAAATAAAAGGCGGGGGAGTGAGTTAAAAATTCTAGAATGACATGTCAAGTGCATTGCATGTCCCAGGATCCACTGAGCAAATGAAAACTTCACAAAAATGAGCCATTCAATTATAGGGCAGTAACCAGTGGCACATTTTTGTTATTCCAGCTTGAAGAATATCACTCCCAGCATCTGGAGACCTTTCCTCAGATGTAAGGACTCTTGTCTTTGGAAATTTGAGCAACTGATGCTAATCTATCATATAAAGAACTTTAAGCTGTTCCAGAGCCAGAAAAATTATAGCTGTCAAGATCCATTAAGTTACTGTCCATTTTTTGTTTATTTTGAAATAATGTCCATTTTTTTTACAACTTCCTTATTGTGTCTAATGAAATGGGATGTGATTTTGATTAGAGATAAATGACAAACCTTTTGAGAGTGCTTATTTTGGATCTATCACCAAGACCTAAGGTTATTTTGTAATTTGAAAATTGAATTATGTAATGAGATATGACCCTATTGAGAGTTTTGATGGAAAGTGAAAATCGCAAAGACTTAACTAGAAAAGTCTTCTGGACAAGCCCACCCTGAATATGAATGTTGATAGCAGATACAGGGGGTCTTGTTTGAGAAATTCTTATTTTATATATTTCTATTTTTTTGCATAGTGGATTTTTTATTGTGGTATGACACATATGACAAATCTGACCATTTAAACCAAGTTAAAGTACACAGTTCATTTAGTACAGTCACAGTGCTGTGCAGCACTGTGTTTAAAACACTTTCTGTGTTTTAGCTCCACAAAGGGAAACTATGTGTCTATTATACAGTCCTCCCTCCAGACCCAGGCAACCAGAAATTTACTTTCTGACTCAATAAATTTGCCTATTTTGGATGTTACAATACAGAAAATATACAATACGAAATGGTTCTTATCTGGATAACATTTTCAAGAATCTATGTTGTAGCATGTAACAACATTTCTGTTTTTTAATAATATTATATTGAATGGACATAGTGCATTGTATTTATCAAGTCAGGCATTTGGGTTATTTATGCTTTTGGTTATTTATAAAATATAAAATATTTTTACTCAATATTAATTTTCAAGCAGAAAGAGAACGAGGGGGAAAGAAAAGAAAATGGGAAAGCCAGGGTGTCCTGTCCCTGCAAACAAACTCCAGATGCATGAACCACTTTGTACATCTGGCTTTATGTGGTGTCGTAGTCCAACACATGCTGCTGGGATGAACCTCCAAACCAGGAACAGTTATGGGAGGAAGACATTTATTGAAGTTATATGATGTTATAGATCCAGAGGAAGTTCTATAATGGAGAAAGAGGATGGCTCTCTTTCACAGATCCAGAGAGAGAGAGAGAGAGAGAGAGAGAGAGAGAGAGAGAGAGAGAGAGAGAAGTGAGGAAGAAAAAAGCACACACACACACACACACACACACACACACACACTTCAGCAAACAGTCAGGAGGATGAGAGAGATTTCCTTCCCCTTTATATAGCCTTAAGGGGGTGTCTTGCAACCCTTTCTCACACTTGTTGACTTCCTTAGTCTTTGGAATTTCCTTCCTGCACTGACCTCCCAGGAGGGATGTTTGTTTCTATCTTACATAACTTCCTGAATTCCCTGATCCTCCTTTCTCTCTTAAATTTGGAGGAAAACTGCTACACAACATTCAAGACTGCTGTGGATTGCTAACAGGTCAAGTTGACAACAAAACTTAACCATCATATGTGAGTACTGGGGAATTGAACCCAGGCCATCAGGCTTTGCTAGCAAGTGCCTTTAACTCCTGAACCATCTCTCCAGCTCCTAATTTTTTTTAGCTGCACCTAATATGACATACTTATAATCTCAACACTTAGGAAGCCGAGGTAGGAGGCTGCCTCAAATTCAAGGCCAACCTGTTCTACGTAGGAGAGCATCTTCACTGGGGTGATGATGATTATGGAAAACATTTGGGAAAACAACCAAGAATATAAATATATGTTTTACTTTTGTCATTTGAGAACTGTTCAGACCTATAGCCAAACTCATGACATTCCTATTAAAATTATGTAAGAGAACATATTAAACTCTATTCCTATCTTGATAGCTAAATTCATCCATTTATTCTGTCCGCATAAATAACAGACAACAATGTAGTGTGTGATTCAGAACCAACATATTTACCTCCAAGAAGGCAATTTATCTACTGATGTGGGTTAATTTTGGAACTAGTTCATTAAAAATTCAGTTCTACACCAAAAAGCATCTTTTCTCTGTGTGTGTGTGGGGGGGGGAATCCCATAGAAATGCTTCTTTGGTAGAGGAAGCTGATTAAGAAGAAGAATATGGGATTCTTTCAAACTCTAGTAATAAAATCCAGGCCTTATAGTGAAATTAATGGTCTCTCAAGTGAGAAGATTCAATGCCCTTTGTTGAATCTTAAATTCCTCCTCTCATCTGTAGATTTTTCCAGAGTTCAACCAGGCTGAAAGCATGATGACTAGCTACTTACATAAAGGTACAAATCAAATTCTCTTGACAGCATATTTGCTTTGCTAACATATGGACTATTTTTTTTTTTTTTTTACGGACATGCACTTAACTAACAGTACAAATCAGAGCCTAATCTGCGATCTGATCCTTGTCAAATTCTTGGTTGAGACCTCTGGTATTTGAGGAAGGGAGTTTAGGGAAATGTGACTCTCCCTGTCTCTTGGCCCCACAAGTTCTATCTCTATGAAAACAGTGTGTCTGAAATGTACTCTTTTGGCAAAATTTCCTTCATGGATTTAAGTGTAATTTGATTTTTTTTTTCGCTCCTCATCTTTTTAAAGTTGGTCATTGGAAGAAATCAGTTTTTGAAGGACAGGCCTATGCCTCAGTCAAAACCAAACCACAGTCAAAGACATCATCTGTGCTATTACCTACTGGTTTACAACAGCCCCTGATGTGGTGTTTACATCATCATTTCCTTTATCATTTACTCCCCAGAAAAGATCCTAACTGCACATTCCTTCTGTGATATAAGAATTATTTGATCCATGATGGCTTCCTTACTGATTGACACACAAAAACATCAGTCTTAAGCCATTGTAAACCCAGCCCAGGCTTCTGGGACTGTGTTTGTAACCCAGTGTACCATAGACATGAGCTTTAAAATATTGGGATATATTCTATTTTCCATAAAATTCGTCCTTTACATGTATACTGATCTGTTGTTTTAAAATGATATTCACAAAGTGATACAATCAATACTAATTCCAAAATATTTCTATTACTCCAAAAAGAAGCTATTAGCAATAAATTCTCATTTCTTCTTCCATTTTCTGGCAACCACAATCTCTACGTCTTATAGCTAAAGCTATTCTTTTCATGTGCCTATTGGCTACTTGTACATCTCTCTGGAGAAGTTCTTTGCTTTTTGCAACTATTTTTGTTTTTTTTTTTTTGAGGTAGAGTCTCGCTCTAGCCCAAACTGACCTAGAATTCACCATGTAGTCTCAGGGTGGCCTCAATCTCATGACAGATTCTCCTACCTTAATTTTGGCTAATATTTATTTCCATTATTTATTATCTAAGCAGTAAGCCCTGTTATTTTCTTTCAAAATATTTATTATATTCCTGCTCTTCTGTTCTTTTCATTATGCGTTGCACATTTACCATGTACCTAGTTTGTGGTGGGTACTCTAGAATACAACAGTGGGCAAATAAAAAATTGATTGCCGCCTCAGGCAGCTAATATTCTACTATCTGCTTTACGAAGCCATAATACATAGGAAACCCTATGGGGTTTTTAGAAAATGGTAAGCACTATGAAAAAAAGGAAGGAAAAAACACAGTAATATTTCCAAGGTTCCCAGTTGTGATGGATTTGAGATTATTTATATTTTGAGACTTTCACACATGTAGACAATGCACTTTGATCCCACTCCCCATGGACTCCCTCTCGTCCTCCTCCCCTTCCACTAAAACCCTGAGTCTTCACATTGTATTTCCATTCTATTTCCTTGTCTTGTCTATTTTTGGATGCATTCATTTAAATGAGGGTCACTTGCTTCTACAATGGTGGGATATTTACCGGAGAACGTGCAGTCCTCCATTGACTACACACAGAAGGATGTGACTCCCTCTCCCAGAAATCATCAGTGACCACTACTGATTCTTGCAGGTGTGGGGCCTCATGGACACCTCGCTCCTCTATAATGACATATGGACAGGCTCACTCACATACAGGAAACCCCATCTGCTGGGAGTCCATGAATGTAGCAGATTCCTATCCAGAAGACAGCATTCCACAGCCCCACTCTCCCACCCTCCTGCTCTGACATGCTTTCTATCTCCTCTTCTGTGAGCTTCCCTTAGCCTTGGAATTTGGGTTTTACATGTCATGTTCAGTGACCTATTCTTAGTAACTTTTCCATCTCATCTGTGCATCTCTGTCTTCACCCTCTACTCTCAGCATAAAAAAACTTCTGTATTGAAGGCTGTGAGCAATAAGTACCACACAGGGTGATCAGGTTGAATTCCCATGAAAAGTGACAAGTAGGAAAGATTTGAAGAAGTGAGGTGCTCTCCCTAGTGGGTATGGGAAGGGGGAGCAACAGTAGAAAAGGCAGTGCTGCAGGGGATACTCTAGCTGTGCTCAGGCCAGCAAGGACACCAGTGAGTCCACAGGAGAATAATGGGAATGTTGTCAGACAGATAATCGAGATGGCCTCAGATCACAGAAGTCCTGGTAGGTCACTTTAAGAACTTTAGCTTTTGTTGTGAGTGAACTTGGGAATTCTGGAAAGGATTTGAGTAGTTGAGTTCCGTCATCTGTTGTGAAAGGCTGTTGTGTGACAGTAGGCTGTAGGAGGGGAAGGGTAGGAACAGCAAGGTAACTTGGAAGCCATTGAGGAAGTCCAGGTGAGAGATTTAGGTGGCTCGGGTCAGTATGCCAGTAGAGGAACGTACTGATCAATGGTTTCATTTTTTAAATTTTTATATATTTACTTTCAAGCAGAGAGAAAGAGCTAGAGAGAAGAGAGAGAAAGAGAAAGAGAGAGAATGGGCACACCAGGGCCTCTAGCCACTGCAAGTGAACTCCAGGTACATACACTACTTTGTGCATCTGGCTTTCCATGGGTACTGGGGAATTGAACCTGGTTCGTTAAGCTTTGCAGGCAATCACTTTAAACACTGAGCCATCCCTCCAGCCCCACCAGTTTCATTTTGAGTGTACTTTCAAAGTACATGACATTGTGAATGTTGGGCAGGGCTTGAAACGATGAGAAATATCAAGGACACCTGAAATGGTTTTTGGCTTGAGTAACTGTGAAAATGGGATTGCCATCCATTGGGGTAGGGAAGGCTGCAGATAGGACATGTCTGGGGACAAGGAGCAGATCTGTTTTGGACACCTTTACTTTGGATCATCCATGATGTATTCAAATGGGGGTATTTATTAGGCTCAAGGTTTTGACATATGGATATGTATATAAATATATGAACACATACAAATGGAGAGTCACCTGATTACAGATCATGCATAGGTTTGTGGGGCTAAGTAATGTAAACAGGAGAGAGAGAGAGAGAGAGAGAGAGAGAGAGAGAGAGAGAGAGAGAGAGAGAGAGAGAGAGAGAGGGAGGGAGGGAGGGAGGGAGAGAGGGAGGGAGAGGGAGGGAAGGGAGAGAGAGGGAGAGAGAGAGAGTGAGAGAGAGAGAGGCATATCTACTCTTCTTGGCTAAAGAGCAGAGGAGTTTCTCTCTGGAGCCTAATGGTTTCCTGTCCTAGGGAATCTGGCTTGGTTCCCAGAACTGTATATCAGCTTTCCCCCACTGAGTGGGTCTCGTGTCTGATCCATGAGCAGTTGGTTACCACTATTAGTTGGAATGGAACTAGGCAAAATCTTTTTTTTTTTTTGGTTTTTCGAGGTAGGGTCTCGCTCTAGTCCAGGCTGACCTGGAATTCAACTATTGTAGTCTCAGGGTGGCCTTGAACTCATGGCAATCCTCCTACCTCTGCCTCCCGAGTGCTGGGATTAAAGGCGTGCACCACCACGCCCAGCTCAAAATCTTGAATTAATCAGATTTGCTTTATCTCATATTCCATTTGGTTGTAGAAAATCATTGATAATATATTCCCATCAGGACTTGCAAAATCAAAAACAGCTTTCCTGGGTCCTCTAGAACTAAGTATCGTCAAAAGCAGTCCTTTGTTTTCTTTTCCTGACACTAATACTATTATAAGCAATTGTACGGAAGAAGATTCAGGGGGTGGAGAGTGGAAAGATGGCTCAATAGTTAAGGAGCTTGCCTGCAAAGCCCAACATCCTGATTTCGATTCCCCAGTACCCACATAAAGCCAGATGCATAGAGTGCTCATGCATCTGGAGTTTGCTGCGGTGGGAGGCCCTGGTGCATCCATTCTCTCTGTCTGGCTCTTGTCTATTTCTCTCTGATTGCAAGTAAATAAATAAAATAAATAAAAATCTATATAAAGAAGATTCAGGTACAGGAATCATCCATATCATATCAGATTCCCAGTCATCACAATGGACATAGCATTGGCCTTGGATATGAATATGAATTAGACCTTGGTAATTGAGGACACATACAAGCTCAGTGATCTCCAGGACTTGACCAAACAGGGCTGGAGGTGTTTCTATTAGAAGTCCTTATAATGCAGCAGCTTTTTGAAGGGACACCAGGACACTCCCAGTGATGACTTAATTGATCCTGTGACGTCTTCATCCTTGAAACTTACTATCATCTGCATTTTCCTCCAAGACAGGAGGTGAAAGTCTGCCTTGTACCCACCACTCAAGAAATCCAAAGCTTGGATATGTGTATGAGAGAGACAATGGGGTTTGTGTTTCTGAGCCTGGGTTACCTCACTCAGTACGTTCCTTTCTAGTTTCACCCATTTTCCTGAAAATTTCATGGTACCGCTTTTCTTTCTAGCTCCATTTCTATTGTGTATATGTACCACGTGTTCATTATCCATTCATCAGTTGGTGGGCTCTGGCCTGCTTCCAGTTCCTAGCTCTTGTGACTAGAGCAGAAGCAAACATGGCTGAGCATGTGTCTCTGAAAGGTAGATGCTCAGGAGCAGCAGAGCTGAGCCATATGAGAGATCTCTTCTTACTTTTTGAGAAATCTCTTTCCTCACCAGGATTTCTTGATTTTCTTTCTTTTTCTGATAATAGCTATTCTTACCAGAGTGAGATGGAATCTCAGGGTGGTTTTAATTTTCATTTTCCTGATGGCTAAGGATGATGACATTTAAAAAAGATATTTATTAATAATTTGTATTGCTTCTTTTAAGAACTCTTCCTAGTTCCATAATCCACCTTTTGATTGAGTTGTTAATTTCCTGGTGTTTGTAAGGCTGAATTTATACTATGGTATTTAAATTATAATGTTAATGTTTAGAATTGATTATTATTTTACACTTCAAGTTAAATGCTTATTTTAAATAGTATTTTATTAACTTTCTAACATTAGAATTCTAATATGTATTGGATAGTTATAACTTATGAGCATATTTTACTTTGGATATACTATTTGATTTTCTAAATATTGAAGTGGATTAAATAATATTTAGTTTAATTGGCTTTTTAATTTTATGAATGTGAATACTTGAATTTAATATTAAAATGCAATATATCTCCTCTCTGCCTTAAAATGGTTTTGTCACTTGTACTTATAGATTTTTTTCTAGTGTAATTATGATACTCCACCTTAGAGGTACAAAGGTGGGTTATAAATGAAAAAAATTGCATATTTTTAAACGCAATTTTTAATAAAATTACATTTTAAGAAATGTGAATTTCCCAGGAAAATAAGCTTGGACTTTATGCCAGGCTTTACACATCTGTATTGAAGGGAATTTAGAAAGCATAAGCTGATCTGTCTAACCAGAGGGATAATGTAATAGTAGTGCCCATGTTTGTCTGAAACCTATTAATGTCTGTCAACATTTCCAGCTCATCTTTCTATTTGATGAGTAACTCAAGTAGCCATCACTTACTTGTCTGGGAGTAGACCCAGAGAGTCTCATGTTACTTCCTAGTTTATCTGCAGTACAGCTCAAGTAAGGATAAGGGTATTTATTACAGGATTCAAGAAAAGACTTTAGTAACAGAATTATAAATGATCAATGGAAATGTTCCAAGTTTTGAGCAGGGTATTTAGAATTGCAGATAATTTTCCTTGTCCCCTACACAAAACATTTGGATTAAGAACTAGTTTTCAGGACCTGAGGTTGGATACTTTCCTCCCCAGCAACAAACACAAGAGACTAGAGCTTGTCTGTCCATTGAAAAGTGTGATTTAGGGCAGCTTGCTTTCTTGTTTATATTTCTCTATATCTATAATCAATCTATTGTCTATATGTCATCTACCATCTATCTATCTATCTATCTAACAATCTATCTATCTATCTATCTATCTATCTATCTATATCTATCTATCTCTCATCTATTATCTATCTATCATCTATCTATCATCTATCTATCTATCTATCTATCTATCTATCTATCTATCTATCTATCTATCTATCATCTATCTATCATCTATCTATCTATGTGGGTGGGCACAGCAGGTGCTCTTACCGCTGCAGCTGAGCACCAGATGCTTGCACTTTTTGTGTCTGGCTTATGTAGATGTCTTAGGAATTGAGCCCTGGCTGGCAGGCTTGGGAAGCAATCACCTTTAACTGCTGAGCCATCTTCCTTTGTCCCTATTGCTGGTCTCATATTGATAAAGTCCTTTGATCTTTGGAGATCTGTGTTCACTTTTGTTTTTGAGGTGAGTGACCCCACTTTTCCTAGATCGCTATTATTAAACACCAAGTCAAGGTGAATTCTTCACTTCTAAGCGCAGTGCAGGCATTGCCCACTGTCATCTACAGGGCATTGCTTCCAGGACCCTTTGATATTACTCACAGCTGTTGATACTCAATTTTTCTTATAAAAATAGAAAATTATGCTGGGTTGTGTAAGCACACGCCTTTAATTCCAGCACATGGGAGGCAGAGGTAGAAGGATTGCTTGAGTTCAAGGCCAGCCTGAGACTAAATAGTGAATTCCAGATTAGCCTGTGCTAGAAGAAGCCCCTACCTTGAAAAACAAAACAAAAAGGAGTATTATTTGAATACAACCTAGATAACTGATAATACCTTAGTTTTCAGTGCAAAAGCTACATTTGTTATAGCATCTTGCTTAAGAAATAATGACAAATGCCTGTGCATGTCCACTACAGTTGCAGTTCTCACCTCCATATTCTTGGTCTTCTGTTGGCTGAATGAGCAGATGTGGAACACTGGGGTGCAGGTGGCTGGCAGCTCTACCTTTAGGCTTTGAGCAGAAAGGCCTCATGAGTCAACCACAGCCAAATTCTCCTCCAGGGGACATTTGGAAACATCTGTACGTATTTTCTATTGTTAATCCAGGGACGATGGGGTCTACTTGGCATTCAGTGTGTAGAAGTCAAGGATGCTAGACCTCCAGCCGTGTGCAGAAGGGAATCACTGCAATTATGTCATAATTATCTCAATAGTGCCTGTGATCAGAATCCTTGATTTAGAGGGACTCCTCTGGCCCCGTCTCCTCCAGCCACACCTTATCCCTCTGGGGGAGCATCTGTGGCTAAGTTGCCTGGTCTGTTTGAGCATCGGCATCACCCACCATCTTGGTAAAGAGGAAAGATTTCGGTCCCAATGAAGCCTTATTAAAGGCCTAGGGAGAAAATTTCTTTATTAAGAAATCTTAATAAAGGCCCAGGGAGAAAGTGATTGCTGAACAAGTGAGTCCCTGAAACCACAGGTCTCTAGAAACCACAGAAAATCTGGACACTAGCAGGTGTCTGTGACCCCAGCTCGCTTACAGGTATGGGGAGAAGGAAGGCAGAAACCAGAAAATACACTGGAAGTTTGCAGGCCAGCTAACCTGGTGAATAAGCAGAGAACACTCTAGAGGCTCTGACTTAAATGAGGTGGGAGGTCAGGTTCTCTGTGATCTCTACATGTGCATCATGGTACATATATGCCAACACTTACACACATGAACATGCACACACACACACACACACACACACACACACACACACACACACACACACACACTTCGTACATATCCCCACACACAGCCCCAAAATAATTTGTTTAGTAAGTGAAGAGATTGGAGACAGGGCCCTCATATATTTATACTGTACTAGGTCAAACAGTTAATTCTGTTGAAGGTGAAACCTTGAAAACCATTGTTCCAAAGAACCCAAGAATTATTATTTTTTAACCTAACAAGAATGTTTGTCCAGATAGCAGGCTAAAATGCATTTTAATTGCTTGAGGATGTGAAGGGAATCAGTGGGAATGTTATTGGAAGACCCTACAAAAGGTCTGGGTATCTATCTACCCAAGGAAATGAAGTTAATATCTCAGGGTTGCCTATATTCTTATGTCATAACATTATTCATGAATAACCAAGACATGAAAACAACCCGAGTGCCCATTGATGACACAGATAAACTGAATGTGACACACACGCAATAGGATGGTGTTCAGCTGAGAAAATGAAATCCTGTTGTTTGACTTGACATGGATAAATTTGGAGACCATGATGTTACGTGAAATCAGCCAGGTACAGATAGACAGATACTGCATGGTCTCACTTATGTGTGGAACCTGTGAATCAACTCAAGCAAGCAAGCTCCTTTAACTACTGAACCATCTCCCCAACCCTAAGAGTTGACCAGTAAATTAGATAGTCAGATGGTAGGTGCTCAGGGGGTATGAGGTCAGTTCTGTGGGATTAATAAATTTCCAGCATGGTGACTGTATAATAATTCAGTTTTGTATCTTTGGAATTTGACAAGGTTCTTCATGCTGTGTTCTCACTACCAACACAGCCATGGAGTGACTGATACATTAATTTCACTGCAGAAAACCATTTCATGACATAGACATATGTAGAAGCATCACATTGTACACCTTAAATATAATTTTTAACACTACCTCAAGAAAGCTTCTGTTCAATTTTAGAACTAGAACTGAATGGATTCACTGGTTTTGTATTTTAATAAGCCATGGGATGGCATTGTTAGTGTTAAAAGATTTATTTTTGTGCATGAGAAGCATGTCAATTTTTAAGAATTCATGGAAAACTAGTTTTTCATAGTGACACTCCCATCCCCCTAAAGATAAATTTCTTAAATTTTCCACTTGATGTAATTTAAAGATGCAAGCTAAACCACTTTTCTTGTTGGAAGCACATGAATGATATGGCAAAACACCCATGTGCAATGCTCTAGGGAGCCCTTTCTCAAAATATCTGAGGGTCTGGCTTCCCTCAGATAGGCACCAACTGAAGGAAGAGCCAATTATATCATGAGGGATAAGACAGTTTACATAAAAACCGAGGTATCTTGATACCCAAGACTTTAAATTTTGGATACAATATAACAGATTATTTATGTGACTAAATAAGACATCCACAAGAAAGTGTTGCAGAGATGGAATAAAAATATGATTAGGGGCTGGAGAGATGGATCAGCAGTTAAGGCAATTGCCTGCAAATCCTAAAGACTCAGGTTAGATTCTCCAGTACCCACATAAAGCCACATAGATCCACAAAGTGGCACACACATCTGGGGTTAGTTTGCAGGGCTGGAAGCCCTGGCTCTCCTATTCTCTGTCTTTCTCTCTCCTTGAAAATAAATATATTTAAAATAAAAAGAATATAATTGACACAATCATAATTTTCTAGAGTCCTTCATCATTTTGACTGCATGAATATTTTGTCATATGTTGGAAAAATTCCACTTTTAAGTTTTTACTGTCTAAATAGACACTAACTGACTCTTTATATTTTGATTTTCTTTGAAAGGGTTATGTTTTAGATTACAATGGGCAGGAGAAGAGAAGACAATGAAAGCTAGATGAATTTTATTTTACTTTTGATCCCTGCTCAAAGTTGCTCCTACTTTTCAGGAATTTTATTGCAGATGTTAGAGTTCTAACACCTCACGATATTCAAATAGAGATCTATAGAGAGAATGATTAAAATAGTTATAATAATTTGATTTGTTACTATTACCTGTTGTCGTGGTGTGCATCAGGTGTCCCTAATAGACTCAGGTATTTGAATGCTTGGTCCCCTGCTGGTGGCAGTTTGGGAGGTGTGTTTTTGGGTGTGAGTTCAGGGGTGTTATAGCTAGCTCCCCCTTCCTAGAGTCCAGCTCTCTCCTGCTGCTGCATTCCACCTTCTATGGCCTGTTTCACCCAGTCATTGCGGCTTCCCCTCAAGACTGTAAGCCAAAAGAATAAATTCTCTCCTCCCTTCAGCAGTTTTTGGTTGGGTGTTTTATCCCAGCAACACAAAGGTAACAGCAATACCTGTGTATACTTTCATAACATTCCCTGTTGCCAACCAAGTTCTATACCAAACTCTCCCATGGCAGAAACATCTCTTGAAGTATTGTCTTACAATGGGATATTTCTTTTTAAAAAGTCAGTGAGTGCTAAATAACGATAATGCAAAGACAGTTGTACTTTGAATATTTATCTCGCATTTGCCTTCTACCAGACAACCATCTATGGTGGCGTTAATGGAAGCGCAGCAGGGCCAGCACTTGCTGAAGTTGCACTCAGACTGGGAGAATCTCAATGGGACCACCTTGCAGGAGCTGCTGGTACTCGGGTAAGAATGCCTTTGGAAGAGCGGTGTGGAGTCAGGTTGTGGGTCAGGAGTTTAGCTTTGGAGCATTCCCTCCAATTTTAACATGGGATCATCCAAATTTGATATCAAATGTAAAGATCTTTCATGGGATGGCTGTTGATCTGTCTACATTTCAATATTTGTTGGCTTCATGTCCTGTTTTTAGACATGGTTCTTTTCTTTTGGAAAATTACATTGTTTTAAATCAGAATTGTAGAAACCATTATGGTGAGGGGGGAAGAGTTTGGGTTCTGTTTTTGTTTTATTAAATCCTATTTTGGAAAAAAACCTCACATATCTGCACTTTATACAGACAATATATATAGCACTAGTTAACAGGGGATATTGATGTAATAAACTAAAAAGTTACAGTATGAGAAGAGAATAGATATAAAGTTAAATTAAAGTCATGCAGCCTCAAAAGGATATAATAAGCACACCACCACCCCCAAACAATGATGTCTTAGACAAGGTCTCCCCCTTGTTTAAGGTTGGGCTCTAGGAAGAAAATAAATAAATACATGGAAGGGATGGACTCCTATTAAGCTTTTCATATCACAGGTAGTCTTATCTAGATTGTCCTTATAATACTTTCGTGGATTATGGAAAATTACCCACTATTAATAGCTGAGGAAAGTGAGATTTAGAATATTTAAATAACTTGCTCGAAATTCACAGCCCCACAGATGGTGACAGTTTTTGAATTCCAGGTAAATTAATTTGACTTTAGAGCTTATAAGTGCTAAGGAAATTATTTCATAAGAATCCCAAAGAGGAAAACGAAGGATGGCCCTTCCCCTTGGGACATCCTTAGACATTCCACCTTAAACAACTCTGGACCTGTTTTTCTGAATGTTTTGCAAGTCGAGTACTTTTTTCCAGCTAATGATCTGAACCTTTCCACATTGTGATATTTAGCTCCTCAGGTCAAATGAATGAACAAATCACTCATTTCAAGTTGTTAGTGGGTAGACTCAGTTCTAGTCCCCAATTACTAAATGTGTGATCCTGCATAATCAGCTTGTTGCAAAGGGTTGGGTGCATAGTCTTTGATGACTGTAATTCCTCAAAGCTATGACTTTTATTTATTTATTTATTTAAAAATATTTTATTTATTCAAGCAGAGAGAGAGAGAGAGAGAGAGAGAGAGAGAGAGAGAGAGAGAGAGAGAGAGAGAGAGAGCGCACCAGGGCCACCACCTTGTGAGTCTGGCTTATGTGGGTCCTGGGGAAGTGAACCTGGGGCCTTAGGTACTGGAGGCAAGTGCCTTAACCACTGAGCCATATCTCCAGCCCTAGAATTCAGAATATTTTTGAAAGTCCAACATATTTTATTTCTTTTTAACTTATACTGTGAATAAATGTTCATGGTTAGAAGAGCACTTATTGATCACGATTTAACCTTCCCCAAACTGAGTTCTCTAGTACAATCACAGAGAGATCCTTAAACACAGCCCATGTCCTTACCTTCAAAATTTAACTGAGATTTTTAGAAAGCCCCTCTGAACCCAACACTTGCAATAAGTCCACCTACTGGTTCTGGTCATATCATCTAGAATTCTGTGAGATAACTTCACCCCCCCTTTCTTCTGCCAACTGCTAATATATCCACAATTCAACTTTGACAGTCTGGGTAAGATTCTTTTTCCTACTTTAAATGTTCCATCGTTTTATCTGTTCTTTAATTTTCTTAGTAATACTTTATTTCTCTCAGACTACTTCTCAGCTTTTGGGAGGGACATACCAATCACCATAAAATATGACATGCCCTTCCTCACCACAGATTCCAAGAAGCAACACACTTCTTCCCACCCTTTCTGACCTTGACAGTTATGGTTGGAATCAATATTATAAAGGAACCGTCGGCTAAGATCACGATGTAAACTTCATTACAAGAATTTCTCCTTCCCAATATGTGAAAACTAATAAATAATAAAAATATAAGATTGTAAATAAAGGACATGTTCTCTATAAACCCACAATTTGGTATTTGCTCACACCTCTGCTTTGAAGATTCCTGCACCAAGATAATTGTTGATCCGATCATGTGACCTTCCCTAAGAGTAGAACCCTCTCTTCCTTTCCTGGTACATTGTGCAAAGTGAACAGGAACAGGTAACTTACTACTGTGCAATTTCCTGTTTCCAAATCCAGGCAGTCTTGTCAAAGCGGAAGTAAGATTTCTCTTCTGTGCACTAAGCCAGGTGAGGAGAATGGTGATGTATCATGGGAAATGACCTTCATTGTTCTGGGTTGTCACTTGTGTATGTCAATGAGTCATGCTATGGCTTCTGCGCCTTAGACTGTGGGCACCGCCCTGCTGCCCGGATGAACAAGAGGATCCTCGGGGGTCGGACAAGTCGCCCCGGAAGGTGGCCATGGCAGTGCTCCCTGCAGAGTGAACCCAGTGGACACATCTGTGGCTGCGTCCTCATTGCCAGGAAGTGGGTGCTGACTGTGGCTCACTGCTTCGAGGGGTGAGGTCATCTTCTCTTTTTGGTTTGTCTTTTGTCACTTGGGAATCATCAGTGGCCTATGTGACACCATGAAGCCATTTCAGGACAAACCTCACATGTTTTCCTCCCTAGGCCTTTACCTGTAGAGATTTTCTACCCTTGTCATCGCCTGCCTGTGCTGTCCACTGATGGTCAGTGGATTTAGGGTGATCATGATTTAAGGCCTAAGAAGGAAGAAAAGGAAGAAGCCCAAAAGAATGATTCCCCAGCCAGAGTTAGCCTCTGTTCTAGACACACACGAATTTCAATAGAGATGATTTATTTGGGTCGTGCATAAGGCACGGATTCAGGAACCACTGGTAGGAAGTTTGGGAAGCAGAGTACCTTTGTACAATATTTGCATTAGTCAGAGTTCTCTGAGAAACAGAAACAACTCTATCCTAACAGCCCCTTCCTCACAAGAGCCCTGAGATAGTCTATGTATCATTTCAACAATATGGCTGCAAGCATGCTTGCTGCTTTACCCCCAGCATTGTGGTCTGAGTGACTGTGCATTTTGCTAGCACTTTTTAATCCCCTTCCACAACCCTCTCTTTTGTTTCCTCATTATCCTGTGTGGCCTGGTGAATGTTCGAAACACATTCGTTTTCTACAGGATGTCATTGTTTCTTTTCATAATTGAAATCACTCTGTATTTCTGGTAGTTTTTTTTTCCTGCTGTGATCAGTATATATCATAGGTGTGCCTCCAGGCTAACTATCACAATCACAACTCTAGCTCATTCTTTCTGAATGCTAAATGTGATACAATATAAATTTAACATACATGATGGATACTTTGTTCTGTGAGACACATAGTGAGCAGATAGACATTTAAAGATGTGCTCAGACGACAGCTGATGATAAAATGGAAATGTGTGTATTAAGTGACTTGCTTGCTCTTTTTTTTGGGAAAATAATATATAAAAATAAAACCAGTGCATTCTCTTCAGTATGTTAGATCAGCCAGATCCAGAATGATTGGCCAAGTCTGCAGAGTATATTAAGAAGTACACTGTAATGTTATTTCTCTGGAAGGGGCCAGATGTTTCTAGATGTCTTTTCCAGTTCTGCTTTGTAACCCCACAATGGGCAGAAGATTATGCTAGCAAAACCAAGTTCATCAAAAAGTGATTACCTCCAACAGCTCTTGAAGGGCGCCACACTCTTAAGGTGCTTATATTAATCGAAACCACAAGACTGCTTCTCCCACTTCCATAAGTGATATTGAAGTTTCCTCTCCCACTGAAGGATCTGTTTAGTTAAGAAGAAAGCTTGCAATAAGGAAGAACTAGGCATTTATAACTAATGAAATGCATATGGTATCAAAGGCCTTGAGGAGTGGCCATCCATAGAAGACCTAGATGGCATGTGTACTCATAAACCCGGTTCTATTTTATGCTTTCTACCATGGCACAGAGGGGTTTTCAGAACTTTTTATTGTGAGGCATGCTCTCTGTTGGGGATGTCCACCTCTGAGAGTATAGAGATTTACTTTATATCCTGATCCTCACTTTGGTAAGACCCAGCATGACCCAACTGTAAACCTTCTCAGCCTGTCTCTTTTAATTATATTGGTGGTGGAGAAAGTTTGTTTTGCTCTTCCATGGAAAGGTCTGTAAAAATACCAAATGAAAACGAGGAGCATGTGATAGATACTAAATTGACCAGATCGAGCCATATATGCTCCTGTACCAATTCAAGTTCAAGGTTCTAAGGAAGAAAGACTTGAGTTTTTAAGGGTAATCCAACAAGCAATTTCCCTGCCTTTCACATCTGAGCATTCTAGACTGACACCCCACTGGAAATTCTCAGAAGCATCTAATTCCTTACCTGGAAACCTACACAGAAAGCTGTCATCCTGTCATATGACCACAATCCTTAACCATGCCATAACACCCATGCTGTGATCTTTCTACCACAGCAGATCTTCAACACAACAGCTTGGATCACATTCCTGCTTTTCTACCCCTGTTTCCTCAGGCTGTCAGGCTCCCGACATCCTTTCTACCCTCAGATAATGTGGCCCCAGGGTGCACTGCACCTGTCCTTTCACCAACACCTTCAACTTTTCATCCCTAGAGGTTTTTGTTTTATTTTTATTTTTTGCCAGACTAGGAAGACCTCCAAAGTGAATGGTACATTTTCCAATCTTTTTATTTAAACTCTTGAGAACATTACTCAGAAAATACAGGAGAGTGCCATATCTGACTTTCAACACCAATTTAACCATCCTTGATGCTCTTTCCTGCTCTTTCTGGAAAAGTGTCCTCTCTCATTCTCCACAGCAAATGATGCCCTTGCTTGCCCACTAGCCTCATCTGACAGTCTTAGAATTCACTGAGAAAAGGAAATAAGAACTCTGGTCTGTTTTCTTGGGCTACTGAGGCCATGTCGTGTCTTTTTAATTAGCCCCTGGATCTTCTTGGTGCTTATGAACTAGGCAAGGCATTCATATTCTGTTTTGTTTTTTCCATTTCATCTATTGGGAGAATTTGATCTATACCCACCAGCAAGAATGTCCACTAACATAATGGATTCCAGGTCAGCCTGGACTAGAGTGAGACCCTGCCTTGAAAAACAAAACAAAACAAAAACAAATGCCCTCTAACACAGAAATTCTCCATTTTGGGTCCATGATACTTGGCACGTGGATCCTCCTGGTACAATTTCCACGTCATTGCAAGTGGAGTAAGTGTAGTTTTAACTGCCCTCTCTCCACCTCTGGGTGACTAGGACCCGAGTCCATGCTTCCCAGCTCCACACACAGTGTTCTCTACTATTCTCCCCTCTCCAGTGAAAAACATCTGTGGGTCAAGGATATAGCTCGATGCTGGTCTAAGATCTAGGCTAATCTTCATAGTTTGGGGGGCTTCCAGAAGTTAAGAACACTTTTAAATTTTACTTATATAAATCATTAAGGTGCCTCATTAGTGCAGTAGGTAGTATGTCATTCTCATAAAGAAAACTTTAGACAAATTAAAGAAAGTTTATTTAAGCACAGAATGGCTATGCATTGGGTATCCCTAAGAACCAGCAGAGGTTCAGGCTTGTTTATATATATTATATATATTGCTGTTTATATATTGCTTGTTTATATATATTGCTGTTACTTCTTATATTCATGCACACTACACCTACTACTCAACAGTCGACCACTGTCTGAGATTATCATAAACCTAGGTGCTACCAAGGAACTCTGATAATAAAAATTATTTTTAAATATTTTCTTTATTTGAGAGAGAAAGAGGAAGAGAGAGAGAGAGTGAGAGAGAGAGAGAAAATGAGAATTGGTGCACCAGGACTGCTAGCCGCTGCAAATGAACTCCAGGCGCATGCACCACCCTGTGCACCTGGCTTTACGTGGGTACCGGGAACTTGAACTCAGGCCCTTCTGCTTTGCAGGCAAGTGCCTTAACCATGGAGCAATCTCTCCAGCCCAGTACAATTACTTTGACCCCAAGAGATGTTTATTTGACAGCTTTTCTCATTCCAAATCTCCATCACCTTCTACTGATTTCTCCTCAGTCTTCATGGATAGAATAGATCACATCCTATCTTTCACCTTATTTTATCTCATTTCAAAAAATTCCTTTATCTTTGAATGGTTCTTGCTTTGGCTTGAGTTACAGTGGAAGATGTTTCCTCTGTGATTAAGAGCTATCTGATCTCTTTTCACCTTTTCAAAGACTACTCCTGAAACCATTATTTCTACTTCGCATCAATTTCTCCCTGGATGTCGGACCATTCCCTTCATACCTGGGACTCCACCGCTGGCTTAACTCGCTTCTCTTCACTTCCATCTTTATTTTGGCTTCTACTCATGGCAAGGCTCCTAAAGGTGCTTGCTGCAGTCACTGCTTCCCTTTTGCGAATACGACAGTGGGATGCCATCAAGGCCAAGATAGAAATGACACTAATCCTGAAGTCCTGTAACGACTTTCACCTTGCCAAGTCCAATGATGAAGTTTCAGTTTTCAGCTCACTGGAATCTTCCCTGGTATTACACCATTGTATCCTTCTTGAAATTCTTCATTTTTTTGTAGGATAAGAAAAGATAATTTTGCTTTCCTCTTATTTCACTGGCCTACCATTTTCTTTCTTTTTTTCCAACTTTTCCTTTTTTAGGCCATTCAATGCTTTACGGCCCAGTGCCTGACTTTATCTGTCATCATTTCCTGATCCAATTACATGGTATTACACTTACCCCCTTTTTGCTGGGACAAAGCACCAAACCAAAAGCAACTTCTGAGAGGAAAGGGTTTATTTTAGCTTATAGACTCAAGGAGACTCCCAGGATGACAGGGAAAATGTGACAGGAGCAGAAGTTGGACATCACCTCTTGGTAAACATCAGGTGGTCAACAGTAGCAGGAGAGTGATCCAAACTCATACTGAAAATCGAGGGCTAATATGTGAACAAGGTCTACCATCAGCAACACACCTTTTCCAGCAAGGCTCCACCTTCCAAATCACCATCAGCTGGGGTCAGGCATGTAGAACACATGGGTTTATGGAGGACCTAATTTAAAGAGTCACACATGGTTTAAAATGTTTGTCCACATTTTAGCAAATATGAGTGTTCAATCTTATATGCAAATATCAAATTTTGTTGATGACTTGCAAATTTATATCTTCATCCCACCCTAGCTTTCCTTCCAGTTAATTGCTATTATGACCTCTCTCTCTCTCTCTCTCTCTCTCTCTCTCTCTCTCTCTCTCTCTCTCTCTCTCTCCCATTCTCACTCTCATTGAAGCCCATACCAGCCTGGAATTCACTCTGTAGACTAGGCTGGTCTCAACATTTTGTGATCCTCCTGCCTCTACCTTGGCTCCTTATCTTTCTCAATGGAATAAAGAACTGCCCTTAAAACTGAATACAATCAAAGAGATTTGCTTTTCCCAATAATAATGCTTAGCTATTCCTCACTCAGGTAGCTACGTGAATACTTCTTATCTGGATACATGGGGTGGTGGGCAGGGAAATAGTCACTGTTCACATACATAAATTGTTTTAAAGCGATCAATAAGACAGACTGGAGGTGAGGCTGCTCTTGAACTATTGCAGGAGAGAGAATGCGGCCATTTGGAAAGCTGTGTTCGGCATCAACAACCTGGACCACCCAACCGTGTTCATGCAGACGCGCTTGGTGCAGACCATCATCCTTCACCCCCGCTACAGTCGAGCCGTGGTGGACTATGACATCAGCATCGTGGAGCTGAGCGAAGACATCAATGAGACCAGCTACGTGCGGCCCGTCTGCCTCCCCAGCCCGGAGGAGTCTCTAGAAGCAGACACGTACTGCTACATCACGGGCTGGGGCCACATGGGTAACAAAAGTAAGCCAGCACATGAGCTGGGAGCTGAAAGGCCGCTGGCCACATCCCCCCTTCCCTTGTACAAGTAGAGCACACACGGGAAATGCTCGGGTGAAGTGTCACACGCTCCTGCTTCTTCCACGACAATCCACCATGGCTCATAGACCCGCTAGCCTTAAATGCAAGCGCAGTTGAGAGGTTTTCTGCAGAGAGCCACAATCAGTGTTTTGGAACTGATAGACATGCTGGTCAGCCCTGCTCAGGGTGGATACCAGCCATGATGAGGGTGATCTCTAAGCAGAGTCACTCAGGGACATGATGTGGTTAGGTAATTCCATGTCTAGTCAAGCTACATGGTCACATTCTCAATTCTGAGCTTTGACTTGTTCTCAGCTAAATACGCCTGTGTCAGTCTGCACATCCTTCTGAAAGATAATTGATTTAATGTTTTACTTTGTAGATTTATTTTTAAAATTGTCCTATAGATGACTTCAACACACAAAATACATAGATGTGAAAATTCCATAGTACTTAGGTTTAACCCTCCTAAAAGACTCTTGCATCCTGTCTGACTTATTAACAGTTTAGAGTAAGAATTGAGTCAAGGAGACATTTGCTTTATCTGTAGGAGCTGGCTGTGGTTCTCAAGAATGGTAATATACATCGGAACCCTGCCGTTGACCTTATTAACTGCCTAATTTTTTTTGAGGTAGGGTTTCACTCTAGCCCAGACTACCCTGGAACTCTCTAGTCTCAGGCTGATCTCAAAATCACAGCATTCCACCTACTTCTGCCTCCAAGGGCTAGAATTAAAGGCATGTGCCACCACACCCACTTGATTGCCTATTATAGGAACATTTTTCCCCTTGTAATTTTGTCAGATATATTTTGAGCTATTTTTTCATGTCTATATATGGTCAGTAATGGTGGAAAGACTTATAGACAAAAATCAATGACTTTAAAAGAAATCTCATAAAATATTGAAGGCAATGTTATAATGCCATCATTGCTGCACATATTGGCTTTTTAAAACTATTATATTATGTGAGAGCAATATATACTTTATATTGTCTCTATTGAGTTCTCCCAGTATCCACAAGGAACCCTGAACACTGCTGCACATGGGGTGTGGTGAGCAAGAGCTGAATTCATTCTGGAAGCTCTGGTGACCCTTAACAGCACTGCTTCTGGTTTATTTCACAAGAGAGAATAACAGCCACTGTAGTTATAACTCAAGGTTGCCTACAAAGGGTGAAAGCCATAAGGCCTCAGAAGTGCTCACTGTAAGTGCCTGGCCTAGCACCCCAACAACAGCTGGGGTTCCCATTGCCACCCATTCGACCATCACGACACACTGACCATCTGTATTACGTCAATTCCCCTCAAATGATCATTTCTCTTGAATGTATTGCTTCCCCATCACTGTTTACGAGAAAAACGTGTCTAACTTTGTAGACTGACCCCCACACAAAAGATTTAGGATGCTTTGATTCAAGAAACCCCAACAACTTTGACAGAAGATGGAATTCTCACCTTCTCTCTGTTGACTCAAAGGGATGGGGCTGTCCTTAAGACATCTTTCCGTCATGTCCTCTAGAGTTAAGGATTCTTGCAGCAGTAATAATGGCCATGGGAACAAGTGGTGGCATGTTTTCACCACCTTTGCCCATGAGGCTTAGCGGGTCTTTGCTTCTGGAGAGCCGGACAGACGAGTGGAGTCAATGCCAAGGTGGCAGCTTCCTGTCTGAAGCAAAGCTCCGTCTTGGTCTCTTTTCTCTGCTCATTGTTTTCTGATTTATTTGCTGGTTTGATGCAGCCTGTGGCAAAAGCGAACAGTGCTCACCACATTATTTAACCAGTCTGAGTTTCTGATTTTTCTCATTAGAAAAACAAGGAATTTCATCAGGTGTTTGCTATGCACTTTTCTAATCAGAAAATTCTTCTTCCGAATAAGAATTGCCCTCGAAATGGCATTCAAATAAACACTGTAGGTTTCTGGATATCAAAATGTTCAGTTCCTCTTTTGCCAGCCTGATTTGGGATCGCTTTCTGTTCTTACGTAATTTTCCGTTTCTTCTTTGGATCGAGTGCCTTTCAAGCTGCAGGAGGGAGAGGTCCGTGTAATCCCTCTGGAGCAGTGCCAGGCCTACTTTGACATGAAGACCATCACCACACGGATGATATGTGCGGGCTATGAGGCTGGCACGGTGGACTCCTGCATGGTGAGCTACTTTCTGCATCTGGCTTATGTGGGTGCTGGGGAATTGAACCTGGGTCCTTAGGCTCTAGAGGCATGCTCCTTAACCGCTGAGCCATCTCTCCAGCCCTGGTGAGTTACTTTCTGGCTATCTTGGAGATTCAGATGGGCCCCTGGAAACTCACTATTGTCCCCATGGGGCCCTTTGGGAACATTCCTGAACATCGTTTCCAGGAAGAAAACAACTATTTCAGTCAATCTCAGGCCACCATCTTGGTGGCTGGGACAAGCTTGACCATGAGGAGCAAGCGGTAAGCAGAGCTCTAAGCTGGCTGTCTCGGGGAGTGGAGGGACATGAAGGACACTGTCTGCCATTAGCCTGATGGCATGAGCATGTACACCAGCACTCCAGTTGAGGGTCCAGGCTATGCCTGTGTGCTTACGCCTGAGATAGGGCATGTCGGGGTAACTTCTGAAGGAAGGGAAAGGAGGCAATTGAAAATGGAAGCTACACCATAGACCAGAGCCAGGCATGTTCATAGCACGGCATGTAACAGGAGCTGAGGCCTGCCAGCCTCCTCTGTGGTGGGAAGTCCAGGCTGTGGTCTCTCAAGTGCATCCCAGACGTTCTCTACCACAACCCTGCAGAGAAAGCAGAACAAGACCCAAAACAGACACCAGTTACCTTTTGCTAAATCGGGAACAAATCTGTACACAAATCCTCCATTATCTTTCCTTCCTGCATTCATGTGGCATGGAAGCCATTGGTCTCCCTGTGGAGGTTAGCAACTTATGTGGGCCAATATTAAAGCCACACATAGACTTTGGCATGAAGGTCAATTAGGAAAGAGGGCCAAAAAGTAATAGATAAATGAAGGCCTCACCAATGGCCTCTTCTTGCAGCTTGATGGCTCTCAACTGTTATCCCCGCCCCCCAAGGAGCTATTGGTTCACTTAGTCCAGCTAACAGACCTCATTTCATGAAGGCAACTGTGTTCCTTTCAACTGGAAGTAATATAGTCTTCAGAAATCCTCTTCAGAGTCCTTAGATTTTTGCCTTCCTATAAGGTTACTATTATCCAAGCGGACGCTTGGCTGTCCTGGAACAAAAATCGTATCTTCTTCATGTATGTGAAGCTGAGATCAGAACCCTGCTCAGGGGACACTACGTGACAATCTGGTTAACTCTCTAAAGGAAGAGGTGCTGAGGTCTACACGGGCCCCCTGTTCAATGTTCTCTCGTAAAATAAATAGCTCAACCTATATGACTGGGCATCTTGGTATTTATTTTCTAGACAGAAAGATGCAAATATAAGAAACAGGAGAGGCACAGGCAAGACAAGCACTGTGAGTTCAAGGCCAGCCTGGGCTACAGAGTGAGTTCCAGGCCAGCCTGGACTAGAGTCAGACTAATAAACAGAGAGAGAGAGAGAGAGAGAGAGAGAGGTTTATAATCTCAACACAGGAGAAATTTAGGCAAGACAAGCACTGTGAGTTCAAGGCCAGCCTGGGCTACAGAGTGAGCCAAGATTTTTGTTCTCTTAATCACTTTCTTCAATAAAAGGAACCACAGCCTTTTGGAGAAAAAAAAGAGAAATGTATGTAGTTAACATGTATTTAGGTAACTTTAAAAAATATTAAACTTCCAGGCAGAATGCAGTTGTTTAGCCCCTTGCTGGGTCTATGCTTAAGACATTGACAAGATAAAAATAGACAGGTCTCTTCTTCCACAAAAGCATATGACACAATCAAAAACTCAGTTTTGCACAAGAAGTGGTAGTGTAATCCCCTGTCCCATCACTTGGGAGTCTGACACAAGATTACCTTGAGTTTGAGATCTACAGAGAGTAGACTAAGCCAGCACTTCTACATAGCAAGATTCTGTTTCAAAAAAAATTAATTTTGCTTTCATAGCAGTAATCTTCACTACCATCTCCAAGAGGCAGGATACCCACACAGCCCAGGTTCAAATCCCAGTTTGCCAGTGAAGAAGCTACCCAACCTGTACTTTGAATTCATTATCTGCAAGATGGATAGAATCAAAATCAAAATCAATTCTCAGGCAGCTCTGACAGGTTGAATGAGAGGATATAGGAAAGTGCCTAGCTTAGCATTGCTAGACACCACACCTATGATCCTCCAGCGCATCACCACGGACGCAGACCACAGACGAGCTTCCGAGGTTGAGTCTCATTCTGTCGACAATGAGCACCATGAATTCCATGATTCATGGCACATGCTCTTCTCCTGGGAGGAAATAAAGAAAACATCTCTCTTACTGGTTCTATTTTTTCCCAAATATAGTTAAATATTAATATCTTCATCACCATAGTGTCTTCTGTTTAGTTGTAATTAGACAAAAGAACTGAGTGAAACTCAACTGCAATATCTCAGCTTAATTAACAAGGCATATAAAATGACATCCAGGCTATAAATAAATGAAATACTTCACTATAAATAACTCTAAGTGTTCTTTTCTATTCAAGTATGCCAGATGACAATATCTTTAGAACTATTATGAAATACCACTAAGGGACTTCAAAGTGTGTTGTATTTAATGTGTTCCTTCACACAGCAAGAATATTGAAAATACGCAAATATTTTTAGAACGTTTTGAAGTACCAAAAATGGGTAAAATGTCCGAATTTCATTATGGATAATTTCTACAGTTAGAAGATAATTTCAGCTTGAAGAATGAAGTTGATGATGAGATAGTCCATGCTGATAAAGTTTTTAATTTCTAACTTTATGATTTATTTACTTACTGGTAAGTGCAAGAAATAACTAAAAATGGTCCTCTGACTAAACGAAAGAAATTAAAAAAAAAACATCTATTCCTCAGCTATCCTCAGGATGACATGGATACTCTGAAATCCCATGGCTAACATACATTTGCTCTTCACAGGGAGACAGCGGTGGGCCTCTCGTCTGTGAGAGACCTGGAGGACACTGGACATTATTTGGCTTAACTTCATGGGGCTCTGTCTGCTTTTCCAAAGTCCTGGGGCCTGGAGTGTACAGCAATGTCTCATACTTCGTGCAGTGGATTGAAAGACAAATATACATCCAGACCTTTCTCCAAAAGTAACTCCAAGGATGATGAGAGACTTCTGCAGCCATCCTCTGAGAGAATGGGCCTCTGATGAGCCGAGAGCTGTACAGACCTTTTTAAGGACAGAGATGAACAACATGCATTGCAAATTTCTTGTTTGTGTTAGTTTTCCTCAGCCTTTCTTTTCAATCTCTTTTCTCTTTAATGTCATAAAAGGCTTCAGAAACCCAAAGCAAAGTAGGTTTGGTCCTTTTACTAGGCTGACCTTGAATAGAGCATAAAATTATCAATTGTACTGTAGAGAATTACAATATCCAGGCCCAAGGGCAATAGGTCATAGAAAGTTCTCTTTCATTCTATCACCAAAGTGACACTGAGAGCCACGCTGACTAACCCACCTGTGCTTTCTGCTTAGCACATTTCAATAATAATCTTGGAGACTGGCTTTTCATTTAGAGAACACCCAGATAACTTAACATGCTTATGTCATTTGCTGTGATGCTTCTAAGGAATTCGGAGAACTTAAAGACAGGCGATAGACCAAAAGCATCAATCTAGATGGCTGAAATTCCAGCACCTATGAATGCAAAGTTTTCCAGACATCAAGCTAATGCTTGGCATTGAGTTTCTGTCCACTGTGCATTGGAATCAAGCTTGTAATTTTATAGAAAAGCTTCCGTTGCTGGGGCTTTTCTGGTGTATGTCCATTGGGTGATTGAGATCTTGGCACTGAGATCAATCCACTGAGCAAGATTTTGTTTGCCTATATGAAAATGAACTTCAGGTTAACTTTTAGCAAAGGAGAACCTGTCCTATATTGGAGAGATGCAAGTTTTTTAAAATTAATATCTTCATTATGAGTAAGTCTATACATTGTATGAACAACTCTTGTGAAGGTGTCCCCATTTCCCTCCTCTCTGTCCCCTACCTACTTTAAAAGTACTATCCCATCGTCAATTAAATATGAAAATTTAGCTTTCCTGTGTTCAGCCACACCAGTATAGTCATAAAAAATATATTTCAAAGCACAATAAAATGTTACATGGACTAAAACATTTTGTCATTTCCCCCTAATGATGTCTCACATCTGGCATTGCCATTTTGCCTCATTGATAATTCAAACAAAATTTTCAAGATGTTTTTAAGTGCAAGCCATGTTATGTAAATCAATTTCTGAACCAACAAGTGATTAAAACTATAGTTCGCTGCCAAAAGCTTCAAAACACAAACCTTTATGTACATTTAATTTCATTAGCTAGGCATCAACTTTGTAACATCCAAATAATACCTTTGGGAGCAAGTAGGATTCACTACTAACCTCCACCAGCAACCAGGCTGCCTCAGCATTCCAAAGAGACACTTCTGTGATTTTATGTATGTTTTGTACTTTTTTTTTCTCTACATGTCAGCCTAGTTGAAATTCAAAAAGTTGTCCCCACTCTTATTTTCCAAAAATGTCATTCATCTCCTGTCCAGTAGTTGGACTGTGGTCACAATTGTATGAGAGTTTATGAACATATATGTCAGCTTTGTTACAGTTGTGGGCACATAATTAATGTATCATAGGCTAGCTTTGGTCAATGTATGTTCAGTGAAATGTACACATTATACTTAGTTTCAATAATTCTGAATTCAAATAAAGTGGTATCACCTTCTATTATTTTTTGATGAATACGGGACATTGGTGACAGGACGTGACAGGATACTGTTTATTCCTCAAATAGTAGCCCAGTTTCACATCAATGAAAATTTATGTGCTATATAACTCACTCTCACAGGTATCTGCTCTTTTAGATGACCAATGGCTTCCTAATTAGTGAACATGAGAAGCTGCTAATAGTCTCAATTACTCATTTCGTGTTGATGAGAACTTTAGTCTCAGTTCAGATCACACAGGTCATTCATACCTAGAGTACACATTGGCAGCCTATTCATGTTTTTTTTTAAAAATAAATCCTCTAGGATAAAATTATATCCCAAAATGTATGTTATAAATCAATGTTCTTGGATACTATGAACATCCAAATTTGGTAAAATATTCTGAATACCAACATGTAACAGATCATATCATCACCCACTTGGGTAAATGTGTGTAAGATGTTTTGTTATGAAATTGACACTTGAGAAGTTCACCACAGACCTCAAATCTCCTCAGCCTATGAGCCAGATGTGTTTGAGGCTTCAGAACTTCCAAATTTTAGAAAGTACAGTTGATCCCCAGGCAATGAAATGTGTCGATATTTTCATAGTAAGATGTTTAATTATACAAAGTATATAAATAGCTTTACATTTTTTCAATGCATTGACTTTGTGTCTAATTCATGAAGCATCTTTCTGTTTTTAGAGTTTCAAGGGTGTTGGAATTGTAAAGATAAAAGTGCAGTCCTAATTAGAATAAAATATATAAGAAAAACAAAACAAAAAAGTACAGTCCTATAAAAATGAACCTTCAATATTTTCCTCTATTCATGTATACAGATAATTCACATCTTGGAAATGGATCCTTTTCTTAATGTTTCTGACATATTCTTTTAATATTTAGATTAAAATCTTTGACATACACAGGAATGTACCTGTCAAGTTTTATTTATGAGCACATGATGACCTCAAGGAATGAATGCCAGTTTTTATAAGAATAACAAAGGATATAACATCAGTGATTTTTCCATAGAAGAAGAGGCTGAAAACAGTATTCTGGCCAAAAGGTGTGCATTGGGAATTTCTGGTATCAATTACAGCTGGATTCAGTGAGTGTTTACAGGAGAGACAACAGTTTTTCATTACACATTATTTTTTAAATAGTTTATTTTTAAAAAAAAATCTAAGGAAGCAAAAAGTAACTTACAATAGCCATTTGGGACTCTGAAATTTCTAGAAGCCAGTCTATATAAAAAGAGAATTTATTATAATAACAGAAATAAAACATTAGACAGGGATATAGGCAACAAGTCAAGAGTAAGCCCTGAGAATAACAGTTTAATGGTTATTACCCAGATCTTGGTACAGACATTGAACATGAACATGGAAGTTTATGAGAGAAATTCCAGATGACTGACAACTTTCAGGTGAACACAGAATTTCTAACAGGCTTCAACAAGGATCTAGGACCTGGTCTTACCAGGTATAAACTGGCTTCTTGGTACCAAGAAGCACACCAGCATACATGATTTGTCACAGCAGTGAACTTGAGTACATATTTCTGCCCTCAAATATGTTAAACAACCACACAGTTTTCCCCCCAGGGCAACTCCCTGAGAATTATCTGTATTGTTCTCAATCCATATCTCATTTTTTAGAGGCTAAGATACAAGGCGTACTGTAAAATACTGTAACCTTCAAGTAGAAACCTTCTGGAAAATGTTGGGCCATGGGGATTGTCTCATTTTGATGTGGGTGAGGTTTAGAACACAGGAAATTGCTACGTGGGCTGTGGGTGCAGCTGATGGTGTCGGCCTGGCTTATGGCTTCTGTTTCCTGCTAGTCTATATCTGCAACAGTAAGTTCATGAGTCTTCTCTTGACTGGAAACTGAGAGGGAGCTCAGGCCTGTGCTGTTGGAACACTAGACCTTCCTTCCCATTCGTGTACGACACTGAGATGACCAGAGAGGTACACAGGGCACATTTAGTCAGAAGACCTAAGGCCTCTTCCCATAGAAGTTAAAAGGTTCTTTGGAATTTATCTCTGCATTAAATGTTTTTTTAATATTTTATTTATTCATTTTCAAGCAGAAAAAGAGAGAGAGAAAGAGAGAGAGAGAGAAAGAGAGAGAGAGAGAGAGAGAGAGAGAAAGAGAGAGCACCAAGGCCACCACCTTGTGGGTCTGGCTTATGTGGGTCCTGGGGAATTGAACCAGGGGCCTTAGGCACTGGAGGCAAGTGCCTTAACCCTGAGCTATCTCTCCAGCCCCTGCATTAAGTATTTTTTAATGTTTCTTTAATGTAAAAATCTATAAGTCCTAATGAATCAATTTAAACAGTAATTTTTTTCTTGAAAATTCAGATTGAATTTCACTTAAAGCATTTTCCAAAGACATGAAACAGGTATAAAATAAATATATCTCAAATCAATCCTCTTAATAATGTTTGCATTTCTAAGACAACCAAAATACCTTTACAAAAAAATAAAATAAAATACCTTTACAAAAATTCGAAGCTTCATAGAAAACATTTACTCCTCAATTAAATATTTCACTTCCCTAAACTCTACCCAGATCACACCCTTCCTCTCTCTTACAAATGCGCACACAGGCATACAGTTATGGCCCAGTGCTAGCTCTGAAATTGCCTCTTCGTATCCTTCCCCAGCTTGGAATAGAACACCCACTGCAAAGATGGCCTCCAGCTCCTTTAACTCGTGGAGGGTCCCGCCCTCTCTGAGGTCTCAGGTCCAGAGTGGCCAAGGTCAAATGCAGTTTCACATGCAGATGAGCTTGCTTGCTTAACAGTACAAGAAGTTGCTGACCTCATGCCAAAGTCCAAAGAAGGACCAGGTGCAGGACTTCTTCCTGACTCAGCGGATTGGTCCGAATACTTAGATGTCACTTGATTCATCTTTGCAGCCCCTCTCCACTTCTTGAGAGCTTCTGTTCTCTCCTCTGGAGTTAGTCTGTCAAAGTGCTTGGCTTTCAGAAGTGGGGATGGAAACATGGATCCCTGAAGAGCTCGATATAAAAACCTAGGTTAAAACAGGAGCACCTCAGAATTACACACGCCTCCAAAGCATTGCAGGACCCATAGAAAGTACTAACCCATTAGAACATGTGAACTTGGCCCCTGGGGAAAGGGGAAGGTCAGTGAACTCCAGCCCGGAGATTGAAACAAGGCTAAACTGGGCATGGAGACAGGCCCTCTGTGACGTGATTAGACAATGAGGGTTGCCCTTCCACCTTCCCCATTGAGGGCGCAGCATTTGAGGGGTCCTCTAAGATTGACATGAGACTTCCCAACCTCCAGATCTCTGAGCCAGGGCATTTCTGTTTGGAAGTTACCCAGTCTGGCACATTCTCCGTGATCTGTTCTGTGTTGGAAAACATACCAGAACAAGGACTTTTGAGATGGTGGAGCAAAAGAGAAGGATCTAGAGGTTTTCAATACCTGCATGTGGCAAAGCTGTTTTATGACTGGGAACTGTCCATCAGACTGGATTTTTCCATGAGAGGAAAAACTACTTCTACCCATTTGCTTAATACAGTTCCACTTCCTGGTATAGCAATTAAAAACAATATCATAACTAGTACACAGAACGACTTCCTCACTACTAAGCATGGCAGCCTGACATCTATTCTCGGTAGCTTCTTGTATTCTCAGCACATGATTCTAAGTACCAATGCTCTTAATGAGGAAAGGAATTCCATACCTGGGCAGAAGAGCAACGCAGGTTGTGAGGATGCACACCAAGTAGAACACGGGATCCAGCAGGTGCTCCTGCATAACCCAGTAGGGGTTAGAGGGGGGGTTGCAAGTCACACACATGGCTCCGAAAGCCAAGGCAAAGAGGAAATAGGACAAGATGCTCCCAGTGATGACCAGCAAGTGGATCCAAGCCTGCAAGACCAGGAGGGAGACTGAGAGGACACAGCAAACTAGCAAAGTTGGTTCCATTAAAGCAACAACCCAGCTAAACGCTGAGTGAAGTTGTTTACAAACCTTAACGAGTGAAACACAAAATCCTGGAGAGATAAGAAAAGTGTGTCTCTCAAGACTGGCTCATGCCACTGAATCTCTAAAATTAAACGTTAATTCTGCTGATTGTTTACTTGGTATTGTCCATGGATCAGGAGGTGTTTGAATTTTCTTTGCTCTCTCTCTCTCTCTCTCTCTCTCTCTCTCTCTCTCTCTCTCTTTTATACAGTCACTTACTGATCTGTTTCCTCTAAGGTCATACCTCAATCCAGGAATCTTTAAACTTCAGGCACTGACCCACATAGTAGGCACTACAACTGCTCACCTACAACCTTATGCCTCTTCTCTATAAGCGTTCAAGTGGACTGCACCTCCCCAGTCCCTTTCAAAGAAGCATGGTCCCATGACTTGCACTGACTAATGAAATATGAGTGTGAAGGGATATCTCAATCCTCTTTCCTCCCATGCTGACCAAAAAGTCCCCCATGGGGGTCATTCTGAGTACCGAAGCTATAAGAGACCGCCCGCCTGAGCCACACTTCTGACGATAATGGTTTCTAGAAGTACCTGGAGCATCAGCCAACTTTATATGAGCAAAGATCAATCTTTCTACAGCACAATATAAGCTAACCACCTTCATATCCATGTGCAGCGTAAAATATTATTTTCTCAATATTTTCTTTCTGGCTCACTAATGAAACAACTTCATTTAGAAAGAGAAGCAGAAGCAATATTAGCATTATCTGTTAGAATGAGGCTGAGGCTGGAGTCTGATCTGTCTTTGTTGTAAGATGAAATCAGCAAGAGTTGTGACAAAACATAATAGCATCAATCAGAGTTCCTGTTTCACATGAAGAGCTGTTTGACGACAGCTGTCTAATGCCACACAGTGTGCAGCCCTGCTTCGTGAGGTGCGGTTACACCAACAGTCAGACCACTGGCGTGGATTATGCTTTTGACAAGGGACAGGGTCTATTGAACTCTTATTTTCTACAACTATACTTTGCAAACAACATCCATTTTCCTCCTATCTCCTCCCAATGGTACAAAGCATTTCCCCACAGTAGATATTTCCACAAAAATATGCTCAGTGTGTGTGTTTAATAAAATGTTGAAACTTCTCAGAAAAGATTAACTGACTCCTTATGGACAGAGTTCTTTTTTCTTTCTCAAATGTCCCTCCTTTTTATTTTATGTTTTTGACAGTTTCGTGTATGTATACAATGTATTTTAACCACAATTTCTTCTCTTGTTTCCCTCCCGACCTTCCTTCCACTGAAAGCCTTTTCTTCCCAACTATTCCCTCTTCTACTTTAATGTATTTGGGGTGTGTATGTGTGTGTGTGTGTGTCCCACTGAATTTATTGAGGGATGCCTCCATGAACAAGGGTGGGAGATTATGTACCACAGCACTCATAACTAACCAGTAGCTGTACTATTACAGAAGATGCCTCCTGCTCCCCAGCAACCATTAACTGCCAACAACTCTTGGGGGTGGGGTGGGGGGAGGTCTCATGCCATGAAAGATATTGATTGGCCCAATATTGTGAGGGTCTTGTGTAGGACTATCCTTTTATTTGAGACTTATTGCTCTAATTTTTCTTAGATGTATGTTTGCCAAGTAAGATAGTGTTCTCATAGAGCTTACACACATCACTGAGTCAATATAAGGAAGTGATTGTGGAAAACAGTGGTGAAAACTGACTGACACAGGAGACAGAGAGCAAGAGTGTGAAGGCCATCAGATCATGAGCTGAAAATGGCCAACTCTCACTGACAAGGGAGCTACTGAAGTCAGGAGTTCTGGTCATGCATCCTCAGGCAGGAGGAACAATCCTACAATGACGCATCCTCTGTGGAGTTACCACTGTGTTTCTAGCTTTCATCTTCTTGGAAAGGACTCAGGATGCTCCTCTCCTGCCAAAGCCCGTGACTAAAGCTAGGAGGCAGGACTCTATCAGCAGGCACCAGGCCTGGAGTACATTGAGGCCACAGCAGAAACAGAGGCCTGGAATCAGCTCAGATCAGCTGCCAACCTGACATGCCTATGCATTAGTCTCTGCTCTCTGACTCACCCCGCTACCCTGGCTCTGGCAATTTGTCTTCCCTTGCTTTAATGGAACATGGTTCTTCAGGATCATTATAGGAACATTTTTATTTGCTCAGGTCAGCCAGAAGAGATTTCTACTGTTTCTCATCAGTGAAACCCAGCCAGCACATGTTATGTGTATAAGTCCTCTTGGGACTCTCACAAATGTCAGAGCTTGTGGCATGTCCTTAACCTAAAGTACTTCTGTAATTGCTAAAACATTAAATAGATGCTAAAATGAGGCCAGATACTATAGTTCTAGAATTTCCTCTGTTCAATCTTCGATTTGCACATATTAACATTTTATTACATTTGGGCTTGATTATAGGTGAATACAAGTAAACAAAGCAAATAAATTCTTGAGAATGAGACTGGACACAAGAAGATCCCCACTGTGTGAGGCCTTACCTTAGGGATCTCAGAGTTTATTCTATGGAAAACAGGAAACCACTAAAGGAATTTTGCCCAGAGAAGACAAAAATGTGTTTTAGTATTATGAAAAGTCTTCACGCAGTCAAATCAGCTGCTGGGGTTATGGCACTAAATGTTGCTTTGTCTTTTGGCTTTATCTGCTTGCTCTTGAACATGTTCGGCACAGAAGGAAATACTGTCTTTGCTTGCGTCGCACCTCTATGAAGCATCTGTCAGCAGTACTATGAAGGGGACAGAGAGGTGCTTTCCACTGTCCCTAGTAATGCTCAGTGGTCACCAAGAGTTACCCAAATAGCCAGGGAGTCTACTTTTCTTATCAGCACTTGACCTTGTAGGCACAAAGGGCTCAGCATATTTCCCCGAGCACAGAGATGTTCAGGTTGCCCCAGAGGCAGGTAAAGCACTCACCAAACTCTTGCTTTCAATGACCAGGTGGAGGAGAATGATGAACAGAGCTGCCGTGTTCAGGGGGTTCCCAAACATAAAGATGTCGATGTCAGAGCCCTGGTAGGTCTAAAAGAGAGAATGAGAGTGGGTAAGCATGGCAAGCTGTGCACACTCGGCAGTGTGAGTCCTACTGCTGTGCAAGCTTGGGGGTGTGATTCCTACCTCTGTGCACGCTCAGAGGTGTGAGTCCTGCCACTGTGCACGCTCAGAGGTGTGAGTCCTACCGCTGTGCATCCTCAGTAGGGTGAGTCCTACTTCTGTGCAAGCTCAGCGGTGTGAGTCCTGCTGCTGTGCACACTTGGAGGTGTGAGTCCTACTGCTATGCACACTTAGAGGTATGAGTCCTACCACTGTGCACACTTGGCAGTGTGAGTCCTGCCACTGTGCTTACTCAGTGGTGTGAGTCCTGCCACTGTGCATACTCAGTGGTGTGAGTCCTGCCACTGTGCACGCTCAGAGGTGTGAGTCCTACTGTTGTGCACGCTCAGAGGTGTGAGTCCAACTGCTATGCTCACTCAGAGGTGTGAATCCTACTGCTGTGCACACCTGGTGGTGTGAGTCCTACCACTGTGCACACTCGGAAGTGTGAGTCCTACCACCATGCAAGCTCAGTGGTATGAGTTCTCCTGTTGTGCATGCTCTTTGGTGTGAGTCCTCCTGCTGTGCATACTTGGAGGTGTGAATCCTACCGCTGTGCATGCTCAGCAGTGTGAGTCCTACTGCTGTACCTGCCCAGATGTATGAGTCCTGCTGTGCACACTCTGAGGTGTGAGTCCTGCTGCTGTGCACACCCAGAGATGTGAGTCTTACCACTGTGCATGCTCAGACTGTGAGTCCTACTGTTGTGCATGCTAGGGGTATAAGTCCTACCACTGTTTACACTTGGAGATGTGAGTCCTACCACTGTACATGCTCAGCAGTGTGAATCCTACTGCTGTGCATGCTTAGCAGTGTGAGTCCTGCTGCTGTGCACACTCGGATGTCTGAGTCCTACTGCTGTGCACACTCAGCAGTATGAATCCTACTGCTGTGCAAGTTGTGGGGTGTGAGTCCTACTGCTGTGCTCTTCTTTCTTTCTTTCTTCTTCCTTCCTTCCTTTCTTTTTCTTTCTTTCTCTCTCTCTGTGACAAAGTTTTGAACTTTTTAATTAGAAGCCCTCTTTATTTTGAGTTGTAACTGAGCTTTCTGGAAGGTAGATACTGGACGCAAAGTACCAAGAAGTATCATTGATTCATTGATAACAAACACATTGAGCAAACAAAGACTTACAAAGTAAGGCACAAAGAAGCAGACCAGGCTTTGATAAAAGGCATCCATCAAGGTGATCCAGAAGGTGATTGGTAAGTATGCCTGGAAATGAAACACACATGGGGGAGGGAAGAAGATTAACAAGGGCCAAAGAAAGTCATGAACAGCACAATCTGTTCTCTAGTTCATAATGCAGGATTTGTTAATCATGGTACAAAATGACACTAGTTAAA